>JAQZBX010038798.1:0-23274 GCA_029593785.1 Cabassous unicinctus
CATATGGTAAACGGGGACTCTATCCACTGAGCCACACCCGCTTCCTCATGGTTTACTTTCTTCCCTTTTCTTCTTGGGCTAGAAGAGCAAGTTATATTATTAAATTTCCACTGTCTATTCTTACCACAGGCTAACGATGGAGAAAAGCCTTCAAGACTTAGCAGCATTTCCCAAAGCATGTTATGGGATCTAGACTTTCAGATGCACCTTTTTAAAAAATTTTCATTCCCCGCCCCCCCGGCCCCGGCCCCGGCCACCCTGTTGTTTTGCGCTCACTGTCTGTTCTCTTTGTGTTCTTCTGTGTCTGCTTGTCTTCTCTTTAGGCGGCACCAGGAACCGATCCTGGGACCTTCCGGAGTGGGAGAGAGGCGCTCAATCTCTTGCGCCACCTCAGCTCCCTGGTCTGCTGCATCTCTTATTGTCTCTCCTCTGTGTCTCTTTTTGTTGCATCATCTTGCTCTCCATGCGGGCTAGCACTCCACGTGGGCCAGCACTCTGCTTGGGCCAGCTTGCCTTCACCAGGAGGCCCCGGGAATCAAACTCTGGACCTCCTATATGGTAGATGGGAGCCCAATCGCTTGAGCCACATCCACTTCCCTTCAGATGCTCCTTAAAAATAAAAAAGGGTGTTCTTTAATAGTCAAATAAGGTTTGAATATATTGAAAATTGTATTGTCTCTTAGATTTTCCTGATGCACATTAGCATACTATAGGTTCTGATAAGTCCTACAGTAAATAAGCCTTTATGTCTAATTTAGCATTTCCCCAACATTTTTGACCATGGGACACCTTATTAATATCTTTTTATTTTGAGGAATGGTGGCTCAGAGTTCTCATTCAAGTTAATTGATTGGGAACAGCCAGGGTTACTGGCCACCTTTTTATCTTCTTGACACTTGTACATTTCTACATGTTGACTTAAGGCAGTGTTTGCCTATATTTGACAATTCTAAAGTAAACTGAGGACCTCACAGCTTCTCATTTTTGTGACTGGGTTTCTTTATTCTGCTAACGAATGTTTGTCAGGCACCATTGTATGGGTGTCCCGTGAGGCACAAGTGGCAACAGAAAGATAAATAAGGGATGGACCCTTCCTTAAAGAGCCCATGGGCACTTTATGTGCATTCTGTTAATGCATATACAAGTTATGTACCTTGTACCCAATGCTCACAGCAACTCTGTGTTATAGGCAATATTTTCCCATTTTACAGATAAGGGAACTGAGATAAGAGAACCGAGGTTCAGCAAGGTTTATCACTTGTCCATACAGTTGCAGTGACGGAGACAGGGTTTGAATTAGCTAGGAAGCCCATGGTCTTTTTCAACATCCCATGCTGCTGCCATTTCCTGACCAGACTTCCCAAACCCCAAACCTGGATAGTTTATGAGACTCAAATAGTAGACTGGGCCCTAATATTTGAAATGAGCCGTGATCCTTGCCATCAGTGGGGATTGAGAAGAAGGCAATTTTACTTTTTCTTCTTTTTAAAAGTGATTTCTAATTGCATGAGCATTTCATAACTATGTTCTTCATATAAAATTAAAATATTATAGATAAGCTAAAGTATACTATAACTATTGTTCTGGTCATCTGTTCTTTGTCTCAAAAGTAAATCACCACATATTACATATGTACAAATGTATAGAATATGGGAAATAGCACAGTGAATGAGTTATCTTACAAATTTTTCATTTTTGCACTTGATGGTATGTTTTGGGAATCCTTCTAAGCTAGTACATACAGCTTTACACCATTCTTTTTATTTTATTTTATTTTATTTTATTTATTTATCCCCCCCTTGCTGCTTGTGCTGCTGTGTCCATTCGCTGCGTGTCTTCTCTGTGTCTGCTTATCTCCCCCTTGCTGTGAGGTCTTGCCGCATCAGCCCACGGCGCCGCCATGCGAGCCGGCCTGCCCTCACAAGGAGGCGCCGGGAAGCGAACCCGGGGCCTCTCATATGGTAAACGGGTGCTCTATCCATTGCGCCACACCCGCTTCCTGCCGTGAGGTTGCTGCATCAGCCCACTGCACTGCTCAGGCCGGCGTGCCCTCACAAGGAGGCCTTGGGACGCGAACCCCGGCCTCCCATATGGTAAATGGGGGCTCTATCCACTGAGCCACACCCGCTTCCCCATTCTTTTTCTTTTACAACTTTTTTATTTTGAAAGAGAAAAGTTTCAGGAATAATAGTTCAAAGAATTTCCAAATACTTTTACCCCCCATTTAATATTTTACCCCATTTTTAATATGTATATATGTGTGTGTATCTATATATCAATTTTCTTTTCTGAATCACTTGAAAAATAAGTTGCAGACAACATGACCCTTTACCTCCTCACTGTAGATTTCCTAAGTATAAGAGGATAGTCTCCTAATTACCCATAGTAAGTTATTAACTTCACTAAATTTAATGTTGACATACTACTTTTATCTAGTCTACCATCTGTATTCCATTTTTGTCGATTAACTGGCTAATGTTCTTTGTATATTTCCCCCCCCCCCCAGCCTAGGACCCAAACTCTGATCAGATATTGCATTTAGCTGTCCTATCTCTCTAGATTCCCTTGGTATGAAACATTTTTAGAGTCATTCTTTGTATTTTTTGATATTTACTCTTTTGAAGAATATAGTCACTTTTTCTAAAATAAGCTGTTTCTTATTTAGGGATTTCTGATGTTTACTCGTGATTAGATTCAGGTTAGGCATTTTCATCAGAACATTTTACAGGTGATGAGTCCTTCTCTGGAGATCACTCCTGTACACTCACAATGTCAGTGATATTCATTTTAATCTGTTGTCTGATATATGTAGTAACAGAGTTATTTCCCCTTGCTACTAATAAGCAGTCTGTTGGGAGATACTTTCAGACCACACAAATAGGCTGCTCCTCATCAAAATTTTCCCTTAGAAATCACCTATTGATGATTCTGAACCAATCTTTATTATGATGGTTGCAAAATGATGATTTTTCCAGCAGTTACAATCCCTCCTCATGTACCATTGGACTTGGCATTCTACTGTAAGTTAAGAGATTTCCTTTCTTCCCTGCTGTGGTGGTCAAGTTCATGTGTCACCTTGGCCAGCTTATGGTGTCCAGTTGTTTGTTCAAGCAAACACTGGCCTGATTGTTACTGTGAGGGTATTTGTGGATTTAAAGCATCAGTTCGTTGATTATATGGCTGATTACATTTACACTCAACAAGGAGATTGCCTTCAGCAATGATAGAAGTCTCCTCTGATCAGTTGAAGGCCTTAAAGAGAGAACTGATGATTTCAGCAGTCAGAAAGAAGACTCTACTTCTCCACTTCAGCCAGCCAGCTTTTCCCAGGGCATTCATTGAAAATATTCCTCAGAGATCCCAGCTGGCAGCCTACCCTACACAATTCAGACTTGCTCATCTCCACAGTTGTGTGAGCCAATTATATATCCTGTCAGTTCCCTGGAGAACCCTGACTGATACACCTGCTGTATTTTTTATTTATCTATTTATTATGGACTCATGGATTCTATTTCTCATGGTCTGTAATTCATTACTGTCCTTAATTATTTTGGTGCTCAAGTTGTCTCAGATTTGGCCAGGGGGAATTCTTCCTTGTGTCCTTGTGACATATTTCCATTTCTTTTTTGAAGGTTTTCAACCTTTTAGTATAAAAAATATTTAACAGAAAAGTTGAAAGTCTAATATGATGATCATTTCTCTACCCACCACCTCGAATCAACAATTTTTTCCTCTGTCTCAATATATGTGTTTGTAAGTCTACCAGTCTATCATCTATCTAGTCTCTCTATATTTTTTCCTTCTGGCTGAACCTTTTAAAAAGAAGTTGCAAACATTATGACACTTCTCCCATACTGTTATTTGAATGGAGAGAACTTGCTATAATGACTTGTTAACTAGGGATAAAGTTGTTAACTTGGTAACTGAAAGGATAAACAGAGAACTGAAGAATCATGGAGGAGGCAATTTCAGGAAGCAGCTACCACTCCTAGGGCTGGGGGCGGGGATACTGGGGCAAGGTTGGAATTATTCAAACTAGAAACTGACAGCAGGGGGCTCCACCTCAGGGAAACTCTGATTCCTGAGGCCGAGGTGCTGTTCGGCTGGTGCTGGTCTGAGATGTGGGGCTGGGGCAGACCTCTGAGGACAGGGCTGGCTGGAGGGGCTGATGTCACTATCGGGTTGGATTTAGCAGCTGCTATAGGAAAGAATTGCCACTGCCAGGGTGAAGTAGCCTTCCAGGTGAGGGAACCAGAACAAGAACAGGAAGCAGACAGGAAGGAGAAGGCCCCTTCTTCCACCTCCAGCCTTGCAGTCTCCCTCTAGCGCCCCCTTTTGGCAGAGCCTATCACGTTGTTTGCAGAATTGCAGACCGAGGACCCTAAAGTCATTTATAAAAGGGTGGGTTTGGAGCAGAGAGACACAATTTTAGTAATTGGCACAAACCCTTTAGCACTTTTCAGCATATATCTCCCAAATTGGAGATTCTCCTACAGATAGACAATACCATAGCACGCCTAAGAAACAATTTCCCCAAATCATCTAATACCCTGTCCATGTCTCCCAAATGTCTTTTATGGCTAAGAGTCTTGTTTTGGGGGAATAAGAATCCAGTCAAGGTTCCTGCATTGCATTTACTTGATGTGCTTGTTAGTCTCTTTTATTCTAGAACAGTTTTTTTGTGTCCCTGCTTCCACCCTTTAAATGACTCTGATAAGAGCCTAAACCAAATGAGTCTCACATTCTGAATTTAGCTTGGTGTTTCTTCACGGTGTTTCTTTACCTGTTCCTCCAGTCTTGGTATTTCCTATAACCAAGAAGTTATAGGATAGATTCATGTCTGATTTGATGTGTTAAATTTTGCATTAGTGTTTTGATAAACACTAATGGGGGTGCTGAGGACTTTGTTGCAATGTATATTTTAGCATATGAATTATTAGTATAATCTTTTAAGATATTTATTAACTTTGGACACACTTTTGCACATTTGGCATCAAAAGTCAAACAATTCTCATGGGAAGAGGGAAGGATAACTGTTTTCATTGTACTGGGTACCGCCAGTTAGTTCTGGTAGAACTCGCCCTTATTCCCCCATGCACTGCCATCCTCTTGCATCATCTGGAGATGTCCTGTACTATGTGCCCAAACTTCAGCTCATCAAGACTGTGTTTTATCCCGTAAGCATTCTGTTTTGCATTCCTTTGGGTTCCCCAATGCCTTACTGTGTACAGTGTGGGGACATCACTGCTTCCCTGGGCACACCGGACTTGTTTCTCTGCTGCCTCTGAGTGCTTCACTGCGGAGCCAGTTTAAAGCAAACTGAGCATTTGTATAAGGGGAGTTTCCTATTTACTTCTGGCTTGCAATCTTGCAGTCATCTTCTTCGTGAGTTCTTCCCAGGATGCCTTGTAAACCTTGCACTGTGTCGTTTCCTTATCTATGATCATGCCTTTCTCTCCTGAGACTCTGGTCAGCCCTCTGTGTCACCAGTGTTCTCTCTGCTTTGCTGTTCACTGCCTTGGATCTTGGCTGTCCTGGATTTCCTTTGGCATCACAGAGCAGAGCCTTCGTCTGCTACTTTGGATCTTTTCTTTTTGGATTTTATTTTCATCAAATCCAATTCACCTTCACATGTGCATGAGTGGAAGGGTTAGGCATGCTCAGTTTTGAGTCAAGTATCCAGATAAGAGTTCTTGTTTTAGTTCCTTATGCCTATAGCTAGCTCTCCAGCAAGTATAGTGAAGTTTTGAGGAGGACCAGGTATAAGAAAACCAGCAGCTCAAGTTCAAGGGTGAATGGCAACTGATACCCAGTTTCAGTGTGGTGGGGATTATGGTGAACTTGAGAGCCCATAAAAAAAAAAAAAAAAAAAAAATGACCACAAGTTCTTTGCAGCAGCTCCCATCAAAAGGTGAAGTCTATTTCCTTACCCTGCAAATCTGGTTGGTCTTTTGTATTGCTTTAACCAATGGGTCATTAACGAACATCATGCAAGCAGGGGCTTGAAAAGTGCATGCCCATTGGGGTTTGCCCTCTCTTACTGATAGAAGCCCACCAGGTGAAGGAGCCTGAACTAGCCTGCTGCACAGGCCATGTGGAGGAGAACCTAGGTGTATTAGTCAGTCAAAGCGGTGCTGATGCAAAATGCCAGGAATCTGTTGGCTTTTATTAAGGGTATTTATTTGGTGTAGAAGAGTACAGTTACCAGGCCATAAAGCATAAATTACTTCCCTCACCAAAGTCTTTTGCCATGTGTTGGAGCAAGATGTCTGCCAAGAGGTTAGGCTTCCTGGGATCCTCTCTTCCTGGGGCTTGTTTCTTTCTGGGCTTAGCTGCCCTGCTCTCTCTACAAGGCCAGCTGTAGACTTTCAAGCGACCGGCTCTGTCTCTCTTCCTGGGACTTGATTCTCTCCAGTCTCAGCTGCTCTGCTCCTCTGCGTGCTTACTTCCCGGGCTTCAGCTCAAAACTCCAGCATCAACACTCAAAAAATTCCACTCTCTGCTCTGCTGTGTGGTTTTCTCTGTGAGTCCCCACCCACCAAGGGGCCAGGGACTCGACATCCCACTGACATGGCCCAATCAAAACCCTAATCACAACTCAATCAAGTAAAAGTGAAACCTCTGAATCCAATACAATCTAATATGCCCAGACCAGTTCACAAACATAATCCAACATCTATTTTTGGAATTCATAAACAATATCAAACTGCTGCACTAGGTATCCCATCCAAGAGCCTATCAGCCTCTGACTGCAGCCACATGAGCAAGCCTAGTTGAGACCAGCTGAAGAACCGCTCAGCTGAGCCCAGCCCAAATTGCTATTACATGGAATTGTAGCTAATAAATTGTTGTTGTTTTAAGCCACCAAGCTTTGGTGTGGTTTCTTATAGAGCAAAGGCTAACATGCTCTTATGCACGCTCCATTTGATGAGGACAACTCCCACTCAGCCCTAGCCTAGATTGCCATGCCAGAATATGGGCCCAGTGTCATTATATCCTCCAGTTTTTCAAAAGAAGAGAGAAATTCAAGATCATTTTTACATGAAGTATTCCAGCTTTTAAATGATGGAAATAATTAAAATTAAAAAACAAAACAAAACATTCTAGAGGCCCAAAGAAACATTTGGGGGCTGGATTTAGCTCCCTAGGCCACCTGCCTTCTTGCTACTGGCTCCATGTTTCACCCCATCATTCTCTCTGTCTCAGCAGAGGTGTACACTGGGGAGACGCATGAGCCAGCAGTCTCTAGGGACCCCTGGCTGACAGCTGGAACAGGAGTGAAGGCTTCATCACAGACTGCCCTGGAGCACTGAGTCAATTATGGACATTTGTGGCAGGATGAGGATGCTTCCAAAAAATCTCCAAGGCGGGGATTTCTTCTACTCGTCCTTCAAGACTAGAACAAAATGCCACCTCCTCTGAGCTTCTCCACTGCATAGTTCATTTCTTCACTAGGCAAATCAAAACTACTTTTTTTCCTTTCATATCTGTCTCCCTCACTAGATTTGGGGAAGCTCCTGGAGGGCCAAGGCTGGGGGACTTACTTACCATTCCATCCTGATATCCAGCCCAAAGCATGTTAAAGGAACAGGTGGCCCCAGCAAATTCCTTTTGTGCCCTTCCTTTCTGATGGTTCTCTACATACTTGACATGGGACAAGCTGCTTCTTGTCACAGCTCCTGTCACCTTTCCTGGGCACCCTCCTGCCAGAAGTGAGTCATGAGCACAAATGTTCATCTAGCTAAGGAATTCAAGAACATGGAATTCTCTGACCTTCTTGTCAATTTATGGAAAAGCAACAAACAAATGAAAACCAAAACCCAAGACCAAGCGCAAAGGTCCTCAAATTGTTCAGTGTGTCAGAGGCTAAATTCTTAAGATGGGGCATCAAGCCGGCGCTCTAACCCTGGGGAAAGTAACGTTCGCCTCCTCAGGGAGAAGAGCTCAGTGCCTTTCAGAGCTGTCTGCAGAGGCTCCTCACCACCGCAGAGCTGTTCCAGCCACAGGATAGCATGACACCGGCCTCTCTGGAGCAAGGCGATTTCCTTTGCGTGCGGGCGTGGGGGATTTTATTGGGTCTGTGCAATTTCTGGCCAGGCCAAACATTTGGATGATGTGGAACGATAGAGTGTCCCGGTGTCTGGTCTCCACAACTCCCCCGTTTTCCCATCGAGGGCGCCAAGGCTGACGGACACACTTTTTCCATGTTCATTCACATATTTAGCCTCAAGACTTGGCGTGCACTGGGTAGGCCAGAAAAGCTTTGCGTAAAGGCCATCAGATGCCCTCAGGGGAAGCCTGGAGAGGAACAGATGTGCCTGGCCTCCCCCTCCTCTCTGCATGGACGTATCTCCCAGACAGAGGCACGTTGTACCCAGTGGGCGGCAGTTTGTTTGCCTGCCTTGGCAGGAGCAGGGCTGGGAGCCGCACGGTTTCCCTCTCTCCACTAGGGGGTGGGGGGAGTTTGGGTGTCCAGTGCCGAGGCTGCCTGCCTTAGAAGTCACCCTGCAGGGAAACCAGGAGACCCCAGGGACCCAGTGGGGGGTGAGACCCGAGGATGAGCTGTCGTTGGAGGCAGGCTCCCGGTGAAGGCTGGGCGGCTGGTCTGGCCTAGTTTGGCCCATGGCAGGGCAGTAAGGACAGCTTCTCTGGACCAGGACCCTCAACAGGACTGACCTCCAGATGGTCCCCAGGCCATCCTCCACCAGTGATGGGCACCTCTCTCCTTTTCATAGGCCAGTTGTAAAAGAAGGAGGACATAGGACTGGCTTCCTCTTCTACAGGATTGCCATATAGGGCCTGAGGTTTTCCCATGGCAGTAGAATTAGAAGGGCCAAGAAGCCTGAGGCCACTTGGACTATTGCCCCCTGCCTGAATTTCCTGCATTAGAAATTTTGTTCCTTTGAATTAAGGTGTGGGTACTCCTCTCGGGTCTCTTTAAAAATGCAACTACTTCTGAGGGAAAGGATACATTAAGAAAGGGCCAGCAACATTACCTAAGAGTTGGGGGACGGATGTGGCTCAAACAGTTGGGCGTCCATCTCCCATATGGAGGGATCTGGGTTCGATCCTTGGGACCTCCCAGTAAAAAACAACAACAACAACAACAAAAAACATTACCTAAGAGTGAATTAATTTGCACACACACACAGTCCCTTTAGCTTGAAACAGAGGACTGAGAGAAAGGACAGTCGCCTAGGGTTGTGGTAGGGGAATCTGGCAGATGGAAAAAAAGAAGCATTTGGAGGTCTGGGGCAGGTGGGGAATGGTGATAGCAAAGGCCTCTTGGCAGTTTTCTGGAAAGAGAAAGAATAGAAAGAGTATTTTTTAGCATGGAAGTGGGGAGCTGAAGAAGGAGAGGGCAGGGACACTGAAAATGAACGTTCCATGATTTGCTGCCTTTCTGCCCGAGCTCCTTGAATTCTGTGCTGGATATTTAGCCTCTTGCCCTTCCCAGCCTCCCTGTCTCTGGCTGAGGGATGGAGTGAAGGAGGATATGTGAACTTAAGTTACTTAACTTTCTGCCTGAACTATCCTCATCAATAAATGAGGTTATGTGTGGGAGGCACCTAGCACCAACTAGTTTCTTGATGCCATACAAGAAAATTGAGAATGTCTCTATAACGGAACAGTAATAAAAAGAATGAAATAGTCCAAAATAGCACTAATGAGGAATAGTACTGAATATGGAATAGTTGTGAGTACTAATATGGAATGGTACTAAAAAGGAAAATGCTGAAATTGCTGGGAGGTCGCTCTGGAGTGAATGGAGGGTGAGGGAGATGTTGGTGTGAGCCTGTGAGCTGCCATCTGAGTGGATCAGAGGTTGCCATCATCTGGAAGTAGATTAGAAGGGTTGGGCTGGCCTTGGGGCTTCTCAGGTAAGTGGCCTGCCTTTTTTTATTTGGAGGGAGAGATGGGCTGCATGTAGACCCAGGTTAAAATACACGAGACTTAAAAAAAAAAAAAAAACAAAAAACTGAAGTAGAGAAGCAGCGTACAGACACCACTTTGCATGATTTACACCCAAATAATTTCAGAAAACTACACTACACCAACAGTATAAAAAAAACAAACCATGTACAAATGCAAAATGTTCCTCCCAGGAACAAACAGTATGCATGCTTTTCTGCGTGCATGCAGGCCTTCCCCGTTCTGTGGTACAGATGCTCGCCACTGCTTTATCTTCACGGAGTGGAAGAAGGTAGGAAACATCTACAGATTCATCCCCACTTCATTCAAAAGGGATTCAGTTCACTTGATAACAAACATGAAGAAAACAACAGGACAGCATACATAAATGAGGATGTCAGGGGAAGAGGGAACAAAGGTAAGAAAAGAAGAAAAAGCCAGAGGTAGGCTTGTGCACTGAAATTTAAGTCTTATTGTTCTGCACAATTTCCAAATTCGGTCATGAGCTTCGTGGTGGCCAAAGCAAAGAGGGAAAAGAGGCCTCACTGTCCATCATCTGAATGCACCCAGCTTTGTTTAGAAGGACAGTTCTTACTGGACCCAAGGCTGGACAGGTTTCTGCCCTAGGTTTTCACGGAGCAAAATACTGTGTAATGAAATAGAGGACTTCCTGATGACAGCTCTGCAGTAAATGGAATGGTGAGTTCTAAACAACCTACAGTAGATGCTCTATATGCAAGGGCCCTCCATTAAAAACATTTCTAGGTAGAGTATGTGGCTTAAGCCATTGAGAGCCTGCTTCCCACATGGGAGGTCCCAGGTTTGGTTCCCGGTGCCTCCAAAAACAAACAAGCAAACAAATGAAAAAACCAACTCAGGGGAGCTGATGTGGTTCAGTGGTTGAGTGCTGGCTTCCCACATATGAGGTCCTGGGTTCAATTCCTGGCCCTGGGTACCTGGAAAAAAATTTTCTACAAGAACCCAAAACACTCTGTTCCAAAAAATTCAGCTTTTTAATGATTGGGTTTTACCCAATACCCAAAAGTAAAATTTAGAAAGTGTGGAATGACAATTTGCAAGGTGTGTTCGGTGGGATAATAATAAGTATGATGTGAAAAAAAAAGATTAAGCAGAGGTAAACAGGGTATTTTAAAATGCTGCAGCCCTTCTCAGAACCTTTGTTATGGTGCTGTACTTGATGCCTCTATGGTTTGCAGTCTTTCCAAAATCTATATGACTGCTTAACACTTGTGTTTGTCTGTAGCACCTTGTGAGTCCAGGGGAGAGATAGGAATGACAACAAAGTAAAGACTCCAGAGCCTAAATCTAAAGCCACACATTCCTGTCCCTTCACTCCATGCTCTCCACAAACTCATTTTTGGAAGGAAGTGTGGCCTTGGAAATTCCTGATCTGGAGCAGTGTTTTCTGTGTTGGTTATAACTCTCCTAATATATAGACATAACTAATATAAATAAATTTAGAACTACTCTAAAATATTCAATTAAGCCACCTAAAAATGATCTTGTGGCTGCTCAGTGGTGAGCCTGCCCATCACCCCTGGGAATCCAGCCATAGACGGATGTGTGGGTCACACGATGGTCCTTCCATGAATCCTCCATGGACTTGGGAGCTCATCCCTGCGATGTGATAAGAATTAGGTGGAGGAGAGTGAGTGTCCCTATTTGGTGGCTCTGGCCCTGCAGTACGGCAGGCAGTTCTGTGCACTTGGTGTGGCTGGGTAAGGGCTGATCCATTGGCTTTGATCTTCAGCTGAGTGTAGAGTGGAAGATCAGGGTGTGAACCCACTATCACTTGACACTACTGGATACGAGCTAAAAGAAAATGAACATTATTCTCCATCTCCTAAACTCCCCAGTGAGTTCATTTCTTTCCCCCTTTTGTTTACATATATTTTTTATCTTCTTGGGGGGAGATTTCCAGATGGGATCCTTCAGACTATTTGAGCAGCAATGGGGTTTACATCCTATCCTATCTTCAGCATTTTCCCCCAGTTTTTGTGGCCAAATGTTTGGAAATGTTTGCTTTCTAAAGGCAGCCATTCATTTATCTCTTTCTTCAGCAACCATATATTCAGTGCTGACCGTATGCAAAAAAGAATCAAGCAAATGCACACAAATATATACAAAAGTCATTTAAAAGTTTCATAAATCTCTGTATAAATAGTTTAAGCTGGATTTCCAGCCAAAAATGGCAAGCATCATGTACTTGACAAAGAACAGCAAACCCTATTCTTCTAGTGCAGTGATTTTTAAACAGTCTATACTCAATGGTTCTTGCTTACCAAACCAATCTGATAATTAAATTTGGGCATCCTGATCTGCAAAGTGGTGTGAATAAGGTTTTATCTACTGTCTGCCATATTTTCAGCTTTCTCTGGCCCTAGGACCATTCCCTCTTCTTTTCTTTCCAACTTTGGGCCCTTTCTTTCATACCATTCCCCAGGACTAAAAACCTGAATTCCCTGACATTCATTCAGCAAACATTTATTGTCTACAGTGTCTGAGGTTCTGCCCCCTCCAAAGGGCTTCTGAAATCCACCTTGTCTAGAGAAACTTTCCCTCAGGAAATTTTCTATTTAGCTTTTGGTTAAAACAGGTTGCTAACAGAAAGCAGAACTTCTCATTCTGTGAGAATGACGGGTAAGAGAGGGTAAGAGAGGTTTTGCTGCGGACCATTTCCAAGTGAGGTGATGTACTGTGCTCATCAATGCCCCGGACAGGCTGTGATGTGGTTGGTAGGAAATGCGCAAACAGGGGAAAAAATATCCAGGGTGGTGAAAAGCCAGGGATGATAAATCCCTCTAAAAAATCCCATTATTATGTTTTTTTTAAAAAAAAGATGTTAGAAATGAAATTCTCTGCATGTTAGGCCAAAGAGCAATAGGGACATTTGGTTGGAAGAATCAATAAATCTGTTTGTAACTTTGGTGTGAGTGTGGAAATCGCTTATCAGATTACAATAGAAATCCACACACCTGCAAAAACACGATGCTTATTCACTTGCCCAAAGGACTTGAGTGAACCAAGGAGACCTCCCTTCAGACACTGGGATATGTCTGGCAAGGAGTAATTAATGGATTTGCCAATTGTGCTGTGCTATTTCTGGAGATGAGTGCCTGCTTGGGACGATCTCTCTAGAGGCAGTAGAGAAGTATTAGTGAATTAATTCATTAGCATCCTGTTTAAGCTTCTCTTGTGAAGCTTAACATCTCTTAACTGAGATGTTGTATTGTCCTAAAAGTTGTAGTCCCGTGGCCTAAATGTTTTGTGCTGGCCTTCACTGAGAAAGAAAATATTTCTGGTTAGGGGTGCATGGTGAAATAAGAGTCCCCAGAAATGGCTAGTGAAATTCACTACCAACATTTTTGGACAGTCTTTATTGAGCAGCTACTATGTGCTACACTTGAGTGTGCGCTAGCCCCAGAAGAGCTATGCCTGGCACTGAGGATCTATAGTTCTCCTTTTTTGCTAGTTGTTTCTTTTCCCAGTATAGCACATCAATATTTTACAGCGTGAAAACAGCATTTTCCCTTCAAGTTTAACCCCTTTCTTCTAAAATCCAGATTTCACGTTGGCACAATGTGGAGAACCAAATCATCATGGTCCCAGAACCCTCCAAAATACGGCTTCAGCCTTTCCACCTTGAGTTTTCAATATGAGAGTGTTTTCCTTCCAGGCAAATAAGGGAACAAACTTATTTTCTTCTTTTTTTTTCTTTTTCTGTGGGTAAGAGTAGGTTATGATTTTAGAATGTTATCCTGGTCCAGCAAGTTTTGCAACACAATTACCTCATCTGTATGAACTCAGATTCTGTGGTCTTACAAAAAGGCATAGAAGATTAATTGGAGGGGTTATTTGGAACAATTGATACTACTTTATCTCATTTGATATGTCTTTGGTTCTTAACTTGTTGATTTAAAGATGCTTGTTTCCTGACTGATTACTTGAAAATGATTCTTGGATGTTTTACAGCACTGGGAATTTTTTATGAAAAAAATAAAATACTTTTCACTACAAAAAAAAAATGCAGAAAAACAATAGAAGAGACTTGTAAATGATCCACAATCATATATTTAAAAATTCAGTGCAGATATGTACTTGTATTTATTTACAAAAATGAATTCAGAAGGGGGGTAAGGAATAGGGAGTGAAGACTCAAAATGAATAGAGTTTCTATTTGGGACAATGGAAAAGTTTTGGTAATGGATGGTGGTGATGGTAGCACAACATTGTGAACATAATTAACAGCCCTGAATTATATATTTGAATGTGGTTAAAAGGGGAAATGTTAGGTTGTATATATGGTACTAGAATAAAAAAAAAACCAAAAAACAAAAAACAAAAAACTATGGTGCTACACAACACAGTGAACCCCAAGTTAAATCATGGACTATACTTAATAGTACAATTATGAAAATGTGCTTTCACCAATTGTAACAAATGCTAATAATAGGGTGGTATATGGGAACCCTGTATTTTATGCATGCTTGTTCCATAAACCCACAACTTCTCTAATTAAAAAAAAAAAGTGAGTTCAAGTTGTACATTCCATTTGTAATCAGTTTTTCACTTAAAAAAACATATCACGAAAATTCCTGTGCTGTTTCTTACTTTTCTCTATTATCACTTTAATAGCTGCGTAGTTATTCTCTGTGTTTAATGCCATAATTAAACCAGTCCTTCATTGTTTGGACAGGGAGGCTATTTCCAACTTCTTGCTTTTATAAACAATGCTTCACTGAACGTCCAAATGCATGTATCTTTAGCCATGATGATTTTTCCGTAGGAATAATGCTTACAAGTGGAACTGCTATGTCAAAGTTAAGTTTGTAAGGTTATTAATAGATTTTGAATATTGCCTTCCAAAAAGGTTTAACCAATTTACCCTCCAATGAGTGGAATATGAATTTGTTTGCCCATCCTCTTATTAACAGCAGGTATCATGAAAAAGTTTCAAACATATTTGCCAATGTTTTAGGCAAAAATGTTATCCTACTGACTTTCAAGGACATTCCCTCTATTATTAGTAAGGATGAATATTTTTATGTTTATTGACCATTTGTTTTTGTTATTCATGAGTTGCTTATTCATATCTTTCATTTGTTTTTCTATTGAACTGTGGTTTTTTTCCCACTTGTATGCTAAGGATAGTAACAATTTCCAGTTTATATTGTAAATATCTTCCCCTTCTAATGTAGTTTAAAGTAATTTCTTTTTTTTTACAAACAGAGTTTTTCAGTTTTATGCAGTTAAATCCATCAACCTTTTCCTCTGTGGATTCTGCCTTTATCGTATGGCCAGCTCTTAGCATGTTTGAATGTGTGCATTTTCAATCTTTATTTTAAGCAGTATAAATGCAGTGCATGCATGGTCTTTGTGGCAGGTTGAATTAGGTACCCCAGCAAGACACGTCCTGAACCTTAATCTGTGTTCCTTTGGGCCTAAACCCATTAGTAAATAGAATCCTTTGGAGGTGTGTTATTAGTTAAGGTGTAGACTTATTTGTGCCTAGGATCTTCTAAGATCCTGTTTAAGTGGGACCCAACTGAATCAAGGTGGGTCTTAATCTGTATTCCTGGAGTCCTTTGGAAGTAGAAGAAATGCAGACGCAGCCAGTCAGAGCAGGCCACACAGGAAGATGGGAAGCAAAGATGCCAGGCAAGGAACCCCAGATTGCTGGAAGCTGGCACCGAACACTGCAGACTCAGAGAAACCATGGCCCTGCTGCAGCCTTTTGATCTGGGACTTCTGGCCTCTGAAGCCAATAGAGGCCAATACCTTCTTGTTGAAGCCAATCCATTGTGTGGCATTTGTCAGAGCAGACTGGCAAATGAAGACAGCAGTACATCATGACATTTCCCACGTTGTTCCATGTTTTTCTCTATCAATTATTTTAATAGCTGTAGTTATTTCCTGATAATGCCACAACGCCTCAAGCCAGCCCTTTGTTGCTGGAGGTATGTCTAGAGCTGGGGGGCTGGAGTCCGCCTTTCTCCTCTCAACAGCAAGGACTTCTGGTTCTTGCACCTCTCCTTGCTCTGGGTTCCTGATAGCGGCTTGCATAGAAGCTGGGGTGGAGGGAGAACGAGAGAGGCCAGCTGGCCCAGCTCTCCATGCTCCAGAGCAAGGAGTCCATCCCAAACGCTTTTGTGAGTGTCCAGTCTTTTTCAAGGGGACGATGTCAACGGGGACCTTCGGTGCCAGGCTTTCCGAGCACCACACCAGCCCTTGCCTGCTGCTGCTCACAGTCCCAGGGTCAGATGCTGAAGGCCACGTGGGCAGTTGGGATCAGGACGGAAGGCTCCTGTACTCTCAGCTGATGCTTTTAAGCTATATTATCATAATGGATCCATCCTTGAAATGCTTTCATCAGTACAAGGGAAACTGAATGTTCTGAAACTTTCTGATTCATCTTGTTGGAGGGTTAAAATAAAGCAGGATTTTTCTTTAACCACGTTAAAAAAAAAGCCAGACCCCATTCTTTACTCGGTGTTCCTTCGAACACAATTACACACCCCACAGAGTTACCACAGAAAAGTGCTCTTTTTCTCTCTCGCCCTCCTGATTTTCTTTAAAAATCAAGAACTTGGATTGAATGAAATACCGGTTTCGTTCACAGAACGTTTTCATGTCTGATTTTGTTCTTGTTCAGTAATTTTAGAAAATACACAGTTTCAGCTCAGGTTCAGACTGGTCTGCTAGTTTTTTGTTGTTGTTCTCCTTGCTGCAAAAACCACTTTGGTTTGCTTTACCGCTGTCCATTAACAAAATGAACGTTCGGGACCCAGCTCAGGGTTCAGCAAGTGTGTGTGGTTTGTTTTGGTCACTGATTGACAGCGTGAGCTTTTGACTGGTACTGAATTTCTTCTGTCCCAGGGGAGACTCGCTCTCCTGTTAGCCAGCTGCCATCGTCACAGCTCCTGAAAGCTGCCCTAGAATTCCAGGGGAGTGACACCTTACCTCCCGGCCAGGTGGTGAATGGGGCTCTGTGCTGAGGGAGCAGACGGAACGGGAGCCAGGGGCAGCTGTCAGCTGGGTGTGCACCTCACCGACTCACAACTCGGAGTGGCAGGAAGGGCAGCACAGAACGCCCCTTGGCCTTTGCTCTTGCTGGAACCACACCTTCCTGAAATCCATTCACAGTGGATGAACCCATCAGCAGATGTCTGGGAGGGCTCTACATAGGCTGAGGGACCCCGGGCCAAGAGATGTGGGTGTAAAGCAGAGTGGTGTGACTCAGAAGTTTGTCATCTTCGAGAATTCCCTGCCCTGGCACTGTGTGACCTCTGGCACGTGGGACCTCTGGCGTGTGACTTACTTGCTTCAAGCTTCCATTTCCTCCATTGTAAAATGGGGATAGTAAGAAGAGACCTGGAGGATGGTTGCAAGGATCAATTAGGAGCCAGCCTGGAAAGGATTTAGCACAGTGCTTAGAATATGGTATTGTGCAATAAACTCAGCCCCACTCTTAGGAATTTTGGGGAACACACCCCAGATGCATGGAATAGGACCTGAATATATCAAGGCTGTGTAAAACCAGTGAGTGGTACACGCAGTTAAGTATCATGGGAGTTCAAATCAGGGAGGAATTCCCAAGGGCTTGGGGGAGAAGGGCAGGCTTTCTGGAGATTTGAACTAGGCCTTGGAGGAGAATTCCACAGAGAGGAGGGCGAAGGCACCAGCAGACATGGTATGTCCTGCTCAGAGAGCTGAAAGAGGCTTCTCTATCATCGATGCACTGCCCTTGCTTAGACATTAAGCCTCCGACCACAGCCATGTAACAATTTAGTGGCAGACCTGGGGCTACAGGCAGGTCCCTGCCTTGTCCATTATCCACCACACCTTGCTGGCCTTTGGTATTTCTATAATTCTGTATTAGTTAGCCAAAGGGGTGCTGATGCAAAGTACCAGAAATCTGTTGGCTTTTATAAAGGTTATTTATTTGGGGTAGAAGCTTACAGTTACCAGGCCATAAGGTGTAAGTTACTTCCCTCACCAAAGTCTGTTGCCAAGTGTTGGAGCAAGATGGCTGCCGACATCTGTGAGTGTCTAGCCTTCCTCTTCCCTCTTAAGGCTCCTTGGTCCCAGCCTCTTCAAATCTCAGCTGCAGGCTGGGATAAGTCTCATCTCTCTCCCGGGGCTTGTTTCTTCCTGGGCTCAGCTGCTCTGGTCTCTCTACAAGGTCAGCTGTAGACTATCAGGTTCATCTCTCTTCCCCGGGCCTCTGCTGTATCTGTGGAACCATCTCTATTCCTCTGTGTTCTTCTCCTGTGTGTTTACTTCCTGGGGCTCCAGCATCAATACTCCAACTCCCTCCTCTGCCATGTGGTTTTCTCTGTGAGTTCCCACCCACCAAGGAGGTAGGGACTCGATGTCCTACTGATGTGGCCCTAAGTCATAATTTAATTAAGCAAAAGTGAAACCTCTAAAGTTAATACAATCTAATATGCCTAGAGGAGCAGACCAGTTTACAAACATAATCCAATATGTATTTTTGGAATTCATAAATAATATCAAACTTCTATATAGTTACTAGGCTTTGGGTTGCAAGTGACAGAAAAACCCACTGCGAACTGGTTTAAGCAGAAAACCAAAAGAATAACATAAAACAGCCACAGAGAAGAGAATATGTTGGCTGGCAAAACATAAGAGTTCAGGGGTGAGAATCTTCAGGAGAGCTGAGTCCAAAAGGTCAAGCAAGGTCAACAAATGCATACCCCTCATCCTCTGGCCCTCCCCTTTTTGCTCAGTCTCTCTCTGAGCTGGCTTCACTCTTGGGCACACCCTCCACAAGGTGACTCCCGGCTGTTCCAGGCTTACACATTCCCAGCTTCAAGTCCGGCAGAAAGAAAGCATGTCTCCCCGCGAGTGCCACAATCAAATCCCATCAGCCTGGCTTTGGCCATGAACCCAACCCTGCAACCAATGGGTGTGGTGTGGCATTTGATTTTGCACACTCATTGTCTAGTCACAGGGCAATGCTCACACAAGAGTCTTCAAAATGACCTGGTAGATGGGGGATTAGCTACCGAGCAGGCAAAACTAACAGTGCCCACTCAGTACCCTGCCAAGGTCTGCGCACTACTTGTGGTCGTTTTGTCCCCCCAAGTCAGGAGGGCACCCCTAGAAATGACCAGCCACCAAGAGGTGAGAGCTGTGTTTCCTTTTGGGTTCTGAGCAAATGCTTTTCTAACTGTAGCAATAGAGCTAGAAATACAATTCCAGCTGCCTGTACTTCGAGGAGTGGATAATAGTGGTATGACCATTGTGTCATCCTGGCACATGGCGGGATGGGGGCAGGTCCCAGATGGGGCTGGAGAGCTGCCCTTTAGAGTTCCTGGTCACGGGACCATGTTCCGTGAACTGTGACCACGGAACATTCCCAACGCGGTGTGGCAAGGCGGAGGCGAGCTTGGGATGGGAGGAATCCAAGTGCATCGTGTTGGCTGGCTCAGAGTCTGGGGCTCAGAGCAGGATGGAAACTTGAGTGAGCCCTCGTCACCTCTGCTGTCTGTCTTCTCAGGCAGGGAGCCAGGTTGGTCTCCCTTCCCTGGGCGACAGCTCTGGGTGTTGGGATTCAGGAGATAGCTGGTTCACTGCTTTGTGGCTGCCAGGAGGAAGGGAGAGAAGCAACTGTGACCTGTGCCACTGCTTTTAGTATTCGAAGGGTTGGACAGGAAGCACAAACTAGGAAAGATGGGCCACAGGCACCCTAGACCTTTGTTTTTTGGGAGATGCTCAGAGCCCACCCAGCCTAGCCTATTTGCACCTGGTATCTGAATTGGCGTCCCTCAGAGCAGATGAGGATGTGTGTAAAGTTGATTTATGAAGGAATTGTTCCCAAGGGAAGCGAGTAAGTGGGTGAGTGATGGGGGAAGCAGGACAGGGAAGGGAGGAAGTCAAGCAAGGGAGTGACTTTGGATAGGGTGAGCTTCAGCCCGATCCCATGGGGGTCTCCCTCAGAGTTGGTTCTGCTTTGAGGCAAGAGAGCTGGGCTTCCATACTCCCACAGCCTTCAGCCATTGGCTGAGGGTCACCCAGAGGAATGCAAACTCCCAAGCAATTCTTGTGGGTTTAGGCCTTTGGAAGCAAAGCATGGGGGAGGTAGGGGAGGAGTATCAGAAATAGTGAGAGGCCCTGAGGAGGGGTCTGGAGGGAGCAGGGCCATTGTCTGCTACAGTAGTGTTTTGGTTTTTTTTTTTTTCTGTTCCCCAAACTCTAACACATGTGTTCTGGCTGAGAGCCCATGAACAGTGTTCTTCCCCATGCAGAAGAGTCTAGAAAACACCTAAGTCTGTATCTCAGGGTTCCTTGTATTAACTGGGTCTAAGAAAATGGACCTGAGCAAAATCAGCTCATCACACTGAGCAGGATAGGGATAGATCTGGCTTCAGGCATGGCTGTACCCAGGCATCCCAATGGCACATTAAGGGTCTCTCTCTCTTTCTCTGCTCTGTATTTGTCTATACTGGTTCTGTCCTCAGTTTGGCTCTCTCCTGTGGTGGCAGGATGGCTGCCAGCAGTTCTGGGAAGACTCGTGTCCAGTGGGAAAGAGAGCAGTTTGCTCTTGCACCTCCAGCAAAGGCCCCGGGATGACCTCTGCTTGGTCACAGGCTTACCCCTGAACTAATCTCTGATGCTCTTATTGAACAGTCCTGGGTTGCTCTCACCCCTGGAGTGTTTTGTGTGTGTATAAAACTTTCCCAAGGAACATCAAGATTCAGTTACCAGGAAAGGAGGCAAAGGCTCAGACCCCAAGTCAGACATTCACTGGGCAGCATGTTTGTGCCACTGGGTCTTGCTCCCTAAAGCTCAGAGCAGAGGTGACGTGTCCCTGACTGCAAAGCTTGGAACCAGGGGCTTTGACTGACCTCGGATCTCAGGGGCCAGAGTTCGTGCCCTAGCCTGGAGTGGGTGTTGCTGTGTGCATTCATTTATTTATTTCACTTCTTCAAAATAGAACATTTTGTTTTTTAATTATGAAAGTTGTATGTAGGCTCATTATGAAAATTTAGACGGTACATAAAGTATAAAGTGCAAATCACTCACCGTCCTAGCCCCAGAGAAAAATCACTGTGAATATTTTGGGGGAGTATAACTTTCTAGATACCTCTTCCCCCATGTCACTGACCCAAATTTCCACCTTCTTTCTTTAATACACAAACAAAATAACTCCAGACCACAGGAAATTCCATCTCCCTTAAGCCGTACTTGTCACTTCTTGCTCTGGCTCATCCATCCATGTGTCCATTCAAATCATTTTGAGTGCCTGTGACACTAGGTGCGTTTTCCGGGTGCTTGAGGTACATTGGAGATCAAAATAGACAAAGATAACTGTCCTTGTAGAGCTTAGGTATTTGTGGGCTTCCAACAGTAAACAGCAAACCTAACAAATAAGCAGACTCTCTCATCTATAGAACATGCCAAGGGCTGTGGCAAAGGGTGAGGATAGAGCAGAGTGGGAGGATGGGGGGCCGGTGCAGGGGTGGGTTGCAGGTTGCCTACTACCCAGGGCTTTAGAGAAGGCATCGCTGAAAGGTGGATTTGGAGCAAACTGGAAGGTGGGGAGGGGGCTATCTGGGGGAAGAGAATTCCAGATAGAGGAAATAGCCTGTGCACAATCCCTAAGATGGATGATGAGCCTGGAAGGTCTGAGGAAGAGACAGACCTGGGTGGAGCGAGCTGAGTGAACGGTAGGAGTTTTGAGGGTGTGGAAGGAGGTGGGGTAGCAGAGGGAGCAGAGTGGGGGAGGGGCCCCAAGTGAAGGAGGCAAATGGGGAGCCACGGGCGGGCTTTGACTCAGGAGAGATGCTCCTGCGTCTCCTTTCTGCTTTCTCCTGCTGCCTCGGCGCCTCACACTGACATCCCCTTATCTGAGCAGGGCTCCATCTCCCACTCCTCCAGGCAAGCTTAAGCCGAGGCTGACAAGGGGATGAAGTGGCTAAGTGAACCTGACCACCACTGAAGTAAAATATGAGTATTGTAGCGGGTTGGATTTTCTCCCCACTCCCACCCTTCCCCCCTCAAAGATAGGCCCAAGGATCTTTGAATGTGACCCGTGAATGTGACCTTACTTGCAAAGAGGGCCTTTGTAGATAGCATCAAGTTAAGAGGAGGTCACACTGGATGAGGGCATCCTAAGTCCAATGGCTTGGGTCCATATATGAGGAGGAGAGACAGACATGCAGGAAAGAAGGCCACGGGAAGATGGAGGCAGGGCACAGACTGTGTCCTTCAGAGCTCCCAGGAGGGACCAGTCCTGCAGACACTTTGGTTGAACGTCTGGCCTGCTGAACAGTGAGAGGAGACATTTCTGTTGTTTTACGCCATCCTGTTTGTGGCAATTTGTTACAGCAGTCCCGAGACTCTCAAAACATAGATATGTACATAAAGTAATAATGCCAAAGGCAAAAGGATATGCAGTGTGGGGGAGGGAGTAAGGGGAGACTTGGAGATTTGCTCATGTAGTGTTGCTTGAATCTTGTAAAAAGATTGCACTTTGGTTTTAACTGAAGAATACTTAGGGCTTAGGAGTGGCAATGGGGCAGGTAACAGGAGGGGGCCCCCACCAAGTGCTGGCTGCTGCTCTGGGGCTCATTTTGGCTCCCCACTAAGAATCGAGTCTTTTCTGCCTCCTCTCCCTCCATTTCGGAATCCTCAATGCTTCCATGAAGTTTCCAGGCCAATGGACACCAAAAGCCACCCAGGAAGGAGCTCTGGGCATCATTGTACAGCTCTCAGTCAAGACTGTTCTCTCTTGGCTTCTACGGCACCTGCCACCACCCCCTGGCTTCTCACCACCCTTCTCTCCACCTCACCGCTTCTGCTTTTGGCCTCCTCTCTGTGGACTTCTCTGCTTCAGCCTCTGCTAACAGCTGCTGACCCCCTCTGTGAGTCTCTGATTCAGATTCCCAGAGACGGATGATCTTAGTGGTTCGGTTAGCCAGCCTTGTCCTTATCCCAGTCCACCTGGCAGATATATAAACTGGCTTCAAAGGGGGAAAAAATGTATGAATGTGCTATTCCATCACCCAGGACAATGTGTGTGAAATCCAGTTGTCCTGCCTGACCTTCCTGCGGGTTGTTAGAGGTCTGTATGTGTGTTTGGGAAGATAAATGTGAATCCTGTTCCTTGGGGGAAATTCTGCTTGGACTTTCACCTGAATCCAGGGTCCGAGGAGTCTGTTGCTTTTTGTGATTCCTTATGCTATACTTCTGGTTTCCATTTGTTTAGTCAATCAACAAACACTTATGCAGCACTCAGGTCCTGTGCTGGATGCTAGCTCACACAGACAATTTTTTTTTTTTTTTTTTTTTTATTTTTTTTTTTTTTTTTTTTTT
>JAQZBX010038799.1:0-23267 GCA_029593785.1 Cabassous unicinctus
TTTTTAAATTAAAAAAACAAAACAAAACAAAAACCAAACAACAGGGGTTCCTGATTCTCTGCTTCCTTAAGGAGCCTACTGGATGTGCCTCAGGAAACCTTGGTTTACTAACATGCTGGATTTAATCCTCCAGTTTAAAGTGGCTTTTCATTCATAATGCATTTTTGCCAATATGAAAATTAACTTATTGACAAACTCATAATTTTCTTATTAATCCTGAGCATCCAATTTGTGTCTCTTAATTATGAACAGTTTATATCTTTTGCATACCTGCAATTTAATACATTACTTGTGGAGTGGAGGGAAAAAACCCTATAATTTGTAGATCTGATAAGACCTTTTACTTGATTTTTTCAGTTCTCAGCATAGAACTGTAAACTCTATTCTGCCTTCCATCATCTCAATTGGTCTTAGTTTGTGGCACCTCCTGAGCACACCCTAAAATGTAGGATATGGATATAATTAAGCCTGGTAGGATGATTCAACTTAGTTTTGTGTATTATTCTAATTTCAAAAAGAAAAATGCTCTCTCTAGAAATAAATAAATCTTGTCACTAATATGTCAGCAGAAATATGATAGTCTGCTTTTCCTACTGAGATAGAAGTTGGAGAAAAATTTTACAATAGTGCAAAATATTCATTCAGTCAATGTAATTTATTTTCTATATATCATATCAAGAAAAACAAGGAGAAAGAAGCTCTCAAAAATGTTTTTATTAGATTGACAATATTAAAACAATTGTGCCTAGAAGAAAAAATAAACAGTACTTTCTAAGTCCATCAACAATTTACTGCAGTACTGTGATCTTCACATTATGTTTCCTGGTAACTCAGAGTGATGAGAGAGCATATGCATACAAGTGTTTCTCCACTTTTTTCCCCTGACCCAGGTTCTCAGAGTTTTCAGAAAAACCCTCTCCTGAGTTCAAGGTTATCTGATGCCCATTTTATCAATACTGGATTTTTCTTCACCATCTAACTCTTGCTTGTGGCCCAGAGTATTCTCTAGAGAAGTGTGTCTTCTAATTTTGAGGTACCTATTCTTTAGAGAATCTGATGAAAGCATTGGATCCTCTCCACAATAAGAAAAATATGCATCCAAAGATAATGTGTACAACTTTAAATGGGCCGCAAATTCCCTTAAAACCATTCAGCAGTGCGTTAGCTTTCTATTGCTGTGTAACACATTACCATAGACTTGGTGGCTTAAAACAACATGCATTTACTATCTCATGGTTCCTATGGGGCAGGAGTCTGGGCACCGCTTAGCTGGGTCTTCTGCTTAGAGTCTCACAAGGCTGTAGTTAAAGTGTCAACAGGCTCCATTCCCTTTTGAATTCAGGATCTTCTTCTGGGTTCATGTGATGGCAAATTTCAGTTCCTTTTTGGTTGTGGGACTGAGGTTCTGTTTTCATGGGGGCTCTCTGTGCCACATGGCCACCTCATAGACCCTCTCACAATGTGGCAGCTTCTTTCTTCAAAACCAGCAGGAAAATCTCTCTGAGGTCTAGATACCCTTTTAAAGGGTTTCCCTGATTAGGTCAGACCCACTCCTTTTTGGTTAATGCTTTTATTTGTCAGATAATTATAGTTACATCTGCAAAATCCCATCATAGTCACAGGTCTTGTCCATAATCCAGGGTGTATACCAGGGGGTGGGAATCTTGGGAGCCATCTTAGCATACCACCTACCACAAATAGCCAGGAAGATTTATGAATCAAAAATTAAATCTGCCTCTAATCTGAGGGAAAAGATTGCCCAAAGAACCCCTTTTCAAGAGTTCAGCCAGTGCCTCACCAGGCCCACCTTTCATTTCTGTTCAGAGCTCTATATGTTTTTTTTTACATACCATATCTGGCAAAGTGATAATGATTTTTATTATTTGGAATGGATTAAAAAAATGAGTGATTGTCTCTCAGTTGAGGCATAGCAGGCACTGTATCTTAGGTTGGCTTTTCCCACATGCAAAACCTTAGATTGAGGATTTGTATGCAAGGGATTTAGTAAAGAAACACTCCCAGAAGAAACCAGTAAGGGAGTATAGGAAGCACAACGGGAAGGAGAAGTAGCCAAGCAACAGTGTGAATTTAGGCAAAGTCCCACAGAGGGTAGCTTCAGCTCCTTCTGCAGAGATATACTAGAGTATAGTTGGCCCCTCAGAATTTGCCTGAAGCCCCCAGTCATGTGCTAGGTGTCACTCTAGGGGGGGATACAACTCTCTTGCACTTGTGGCTGCTGCCAAGGTTTGGGGAGAGTGTCTCCAGTAGTCTCAGTAATCCACTAAGGGAAAGTCACAGGTGCACATTGGATGCAAAGACACGTCAAAGCCAAGGGAGGCTCCCCCAGAGACAATGAAGAGCATCTGTGGGATCTGTGAGTTCAGTGTCTTTTGACATTTTTTGTGCCTTTGTATGAATTCCATAGCAAAGGTATTTGAAAATTAATAAAGTTTCTTTTAGAAATTTGCTTACTACTAATGGAAATCAGAGTCTAATTCATAGAACAAAACAAGGTTACAAGAACAACTTTAGAGCAAGGGCCTGCAAACTTTATCTTTAAAAGTAAATATTTTTGGGAAGCAGATGTGGCTCAAGCAGTTGTGTGCCCACCTACCACATGGGAGGTTCCAGGTTCAGGTCCCTGTGCCTAGTAAAATGAAAAAAAATGATGAGCACACAACAAATGAGCACAGAGAGAAGACAGTGAGCACAAACAATCAAATAATAAAGGGGGGTAGGGAAATAAATGAAATAATTTTTTTAAAAAAAGTAACTATTTTCAGCTTTGTGAACCATATGGTCTTTGGGGGGTCTTTGTTGCAACCACTGAACTGTGCCAGTGTAGCCCCCAAACAAATACAGACAATATGGAAATGATGGATTCATTTGGATTGGGCCTGGTGGAGGGTTCAACTTGACTCTTAGGCTGTAGTTTGTTGACCCTTGCTAGAGAGGAAGATAAACAGATCATACGGGGCTGAAGATACCACTGATGTCAAGTCTTTTAGTTTCCTTCCAATTCTACAAAAAAATACATTTTTCCTTTCCTCAAAGGTCACACTCACTTTTGTGAAATATGGCTTTGAAATTTTTAAGGAGAGTCAAAGGAGAGCAGCGGGTTGAAAAGAAAGGGAATAAAGAGTGGAAGAACAAGAATGGGTAAAGGAGCAAAAGGAAATCATCAAAGAGCTAAGTGCAGTGGGTGAGCCACAGAACATAGGGAGAAATTTAAGAAATTAAATAGGAAGCTAAACAGTGAAATATCTTTAACGTTGGAACACAGTGCTTGAGATAAAAAGCTCTGTCATTTCTAATGGTTTACGTAAATGTATACACATATACTTGTTAAGAATGAATATGTTCCATTTTCAGGAATCACACTTGAGGATCAGCATACTTCATGTTTTCAGTACTAAAGACCAAAACAGTGTCATGAAAGGAAACATTTCTTTAAAGTATTGTAAATGCACTATCTTTGCTCAATTCAATATATTCTGGAGAGAGAATAGTATAATGAAAGTAGTAAAGAATCTGTAACTCCATGCGTTCCATGTCTTCCACGGGCCTGCACTGACTCCACAGGCCTACACCAGCTCCACAGTCCTCCACAGGCTCCACAGCTCCACAGTGTTCACCATCTCCACTGGCCTGCATGGGCTCCAGAAGTTCCACAGACTGCACAGTCTCCATGGGCTCCACAGCCTCCCCAGGCCTGCATAGGCTCCACAGGCTCTACAGTCTCCATAGGCTCCATGGGTCTCCACGGGCTCCACAGTCTCCACAGTCCTCACTGGATCCATAGGGTCCTTGGGCCTGCAGGCTCCACAGGCTTCCACAGGCTCCAGAAGCTCCACAGGCTCCAAAGCCTGCACAGCCACATTGGGCTCCATGGGGACCTCAGGTCTGCAAAGGCTAGACAGGCCTGCACAGGCTCCATAGGATTCACAGGCTCCACAAGCTCCTCCGGTCCCATGGACCTGCACAGGCTCCACTGACACTGTAGGCTTCATGGACTCCACAGGCTTCAAGGTCTTCATGGGCTCCACAACCTCCACAGCCTCCATGAGTCTGTACTGGCTCCACAGGCTCCAGGGCTTCCCAGGCCTACATGTGCTGCATGGACTCCACATGCTTCACAGGATCCATGGGCTCCACAGGTCTCATTGGGCTCTACATGCTCCATAAGCTCCACAGGCCTCCAGGGGCTCCATGGACTCCACGGCCTCCACAGCATCCACAGGCTGCAGAAGCTCCACAGGCTCCACAGGCTCCACGAGCTCCTCAGGATCCACAGTCTCCATGGGCAACACAGGCCTGCATAAGCTCCATGGGCTCCATGGTGTCCACAGGACTGAAAAGGCTAGACTGGCCTCCACGGAATCCACAGGCTACATGGGCTTTACCAGCTCCAAGGGATCCACAGGCTCTACGGGCACCACAGGCTCCATGGGCTCCATGGCCTACACAGGCTCAACAGTCATCCACGGGCTCCACAGGCTTCACAGCCTCCACAGGCTCCACGGCTCTGCACAGGCTCCACAGGCCTCATGGGATCCAAAGGCCTCCATGGGCTCCACAAGTTCCACAGGCTCCAATATCTCCCAATGCATACACAGACTCCAAGGGCTCCGTGGGGTCCACAGGCCTGCACAGTCTTCATGGGCTCCACAGGCTCCACCAGCCATCATGGACTCCACGGGCTTCATGGGCTCCATGGGCCTGCACAGTCTCCATGGCTTCCACGGGCCTGCACCGACTCCACAGGCCTGCACCGCCTCCACTGGCGTCCACGAGCTCCACAGGCCCACAGTCTCCACCAGCTCCACAGGTCTACACAGGCTCCATAGATCTCCATGGGCACCAGAATGTCCACAGGATCCACAGGCTCCATGGGCTCCACAGGCTGCTCAGGCTCCATAGGCTCAAATGGCTCTCCTTTCTGCACAGGCTCCATGGGCTCCACAAGCTCCATAGGCTCCACAGGCCTGCACAGGCCCCATGGGCCTCCATGGGCTCCACAAGCCTCCACATGCTCCTATCTCCCCAGGCTCCATAATCCCCACAAGCTTCATGGGCCTGCACAGTCTCTACAGGATCCGCAGTCTTTGCGGGCTCCATGGGTTCCATGGCTTCCACAGGCCTGCACTGACTCCACAGGCCTGCACCGGCTCCACAGTCCTCCACAGGTTCCATAGCTCCACAGTCTCCACCATCTCCACTGGCCTGCACGGGCTCCAGAAGGTCCACAGGCTCCACAGTCTCCATGGGCTCCACAGCCTCCACAGGCCCGCACAAGCAACACTGGCTCCATAGGCTCCATGTGTCTGCAGGCTCCACACGCCTCCACAGGCTCCAGACGCTCCACAGTCTCCACAGGCCTGCCCAGGCTCAATGGGCTCCATGGGCTTCATGGTCTCTACAGGCTTCATGGGCTCCACATGCCTGCACAGTATCCACGGGCTCCACAGCCTCCACAGGTCTCCACCACTCCATGAGTTCCATGACCTCCACGGGCCTGCACAGGCTCCACAGTTCTCCATGGGCTCCACATGCTCCGCAGGATTCCATGTGCTTCCACTCTCCACTGGCTCCACGGATTCTACGGGCCTGCACAGTCTCCACAGGCCTCCACGGGCTCCAAAGTCTCCACAGGGTCCACAGTCTCCACAGGCTCCATGGGTTCCATGAGCTCCACAGCCTCCATGGGCCTGCACAGGCTCCACGGGCCTCCACATGCTACAAAGTCTCCATAGGCTCCACAGTCTCTGCAGGCTCCCTATGCTCCACAGGCCTCTACAGGCTCCATGGGGTCCACAGTTCTCCATGGGCTCTATGGACTCCACCGGCTCCGTGGGCCTGCACAAGCTCCATGCCCTCCACAGTCCTGCACATGTTCTATGGGCTCCAGGGGTCCACAGGCCTACGCACCTCCACAGACCTCTACGGTTCCGCAGGCTCCATGGGCTCCATAGGCTCCACAGTCTCCATGGGCTCCATAGGCTCCACAGGCTCCACAGGGCTCATTGGGGTCCATGGGCTCCACAGGCCTGCACAGGATCTACAGGCACCCCCTTATTCTCCGAGTTTCCCAGCATGAGGTGCTGGAGCTGCCACTCCCGAGAGGCGTTTCCCTGTATGCATTCCCAGTCTTCTCTCTTGACTGTTTCTTGTGCTTCCACGTCCCTGGGGACTGTTGGGGGTTGCCATCCTTGCTGGAAGAGGACAATTGTGGTCTTATTCCAGGACCCACTCCTGATGCTGTGTCCTGGGATGACACTGCAGCTGGGGTTCCAGCACTGTCCCTTCTTGTAGATGCTGCCTGCTGACCTCTCTCATGTAAGTCAGCCCTGCCCACCAGGAAGTGCTTCTGGGGTGAGGGCAGCTGTGGGCCAAGAGATGAACCCTCAGTACTGCCTCTGTGCCAGGTGCCCACTGCAGTGACCACCCACTCCCGAGCCTCAGTGTGCATTGGCCCTGCTCAGACCTCCATTGATGGCACCTTCTGGAGCTCAGAAGCCACACCTGGATGGCAGAGGCAAAGGCTGTCCTCTCTCCAGCCTCCAGTCCCATGGTGACCAGGCTCTGCCCAGGGCCTTCTGATGCCTGTCCCGGCTGTCTAACACTGTGCATTGCCCTGCAGCTGAGATTCATGTGGGGTTAGCAGGCACCAAGGCGACACCTTTACCTGGCAGGTGCTCCCTGTCAGCTGCCACTTCTGGGGGCTGTGGGGCAAGCATTGGGTTCCCCACCCAAATTTGAGCCCCTTTGAACCTGCCCTCCCTGCAGCTGGATGGAGTGGAGCAACTCCATCCAGCAGCTCTGCTGTTGCAGGCAGCAGGTTTTACATGTTCTCTCTCTGAGGATTCACGAGGTGGTAGGAGGGGATGGCGTGGCCAGGAGCGCCCCAGCCCACCATTATGGGTGGCTGGCAGGGGTCTTCCTATGCTGCTGGGAATTCTCAAGGGCCAGTGTGAGCAGCAACCTGGACAGCATTGTCCTGCTGATGGTGTTGTAAGAAAGTGCTTGACAGGACATCTCTACTGGGTTCCTCGTGTTTTCTGGTTTTAGTAGATTGTAACTTCATCGGGTGCTCTTGATCAGGAAAAAAAAATTATAAATAAAAACCAATGTTTTGTTTTGTCTAATTATTATTTTTTATTTTTTTATTTTTTATCTTCCAGGGGCCAGGGATTGAACCCAGGCCCTTGCGTATGGGAAGCCAGCACTTAATCACTGAGCCACATCTGCTTCCCCACATTGGCTTCCCTGAGTTGGCTTTTTGTTTGTTTGTTGTACTTGTTTGTTTTTGTTGTTTCAGGAGGCAAAGGAAACTGATCCTGGGACCTCCCATGTGGGAGGCAGGAGCGCAATCGCTTGAGCCACATCTGCTCCCAAACCAATGCTTATATGATGTAAACATGGGCATAACTCCCTGTTGGTGGAATTCTGTTCTGGTATTTTCAAAGTAAAACCTGCAGGAACCATTGCTTGCTGTCTGTGGTCATTCATCTGGCCCTCTTGCCTGGAGATAGCCAAGTTGCAGGGGTCCCTTACTCTGCCCCATCCCCCCCAGCATCAGGTAGGTCTACCTTCTTTTCTGCCCATGGCCCCTCATGTGTCAGGTAAGGGCATTGTGGGCACCTTTGCCTCGCCACCCTGTGAGCCCAGAGTTCCCTGACCAGAGCCCAGCATGCAACCTGGTGTCCTAATTCATTTTGTGTCTCAAGTACAGCCCTAGGGGCAAACCAGTAGCCTCACCTGGACATCTTGTGCGGGGCTCCGAAGAGGAAGTTCACATGGCACCTCCTGAAAAAGTGCCATCAGGGGTCAGGTGTGCCTCCCAGCAGCTCCATGGGGCTCAGGTCTACCCCCATGAGGGTAGGTCTACCCCCATGAGGTTCTCAACAGACAGTGCCTACATCCACCTCCCCCACTGTCATCACCCAGCACCATGTCCAGAACCCAACACATGCTGAGAAGGATCCAGAGGGAATCCTTCCAGACTCACATCCCTCCTCACAGAATTGTTACCGGTCAAGTCTGGAGATGCAGCATGGCCAACACCTGGTCCTCATCCCCAAGATGAAGCTGAGAGCCCACACTTGACCCTAGAAAGGGGGCTGGATGCCTCAGGAGCTGCCCAGGCAGACATGCACAAATGGTGGTCTTGAGCCAGGGCTTGGGGCCTGGGGCAGGGAGATGCTTCTAGATGAAGTGGGTGACAAGAGGGGTGCCTGGGGGGGGGCAGGAAGAAGAGTGCCATGTACATATGTGTGTGGCTGAGCACAGGAGCTGGGAATGGGCCCCATGCAGCCACCTGGTCAGAGAGCCGGGGCCTGGTCCAAACTACCAGCAGTTCCCCGAGAAGATTCCATAAAATGCTGGGCATTAGCACATGAAGAAAGGGTGCCATGGCCATAGAATTGTGGGAAATGCTCAGGAAAGCTGAGCAGGTATTTTCCAGCAGGTCTTGTCATCACTAATGGGCTCCATGCAGGACATGCTCAGGGAGTGCACAACAGGGACACACAGGCTGAGAAGGGGAAAGGCCCAGAGTGGGGGTCATGTGTCATCCTTGAAGCCCCTCTCATCTTACCACTCTGTCTATTCCTGGACCTCTCCATGCCCCCTCACGTCTGACCCCCATTCCCCATTAACCCATTAGGCAAGCATCCAGCCTCCTCCCTGACCTCCCTGAAATGGCCAGTCTCAATTGATGGCCAAATCAAAAACAAGAATACAGCCCTCCAAATCCCCAAACTCCTCCTCTCATCATGAAGCTTCCAGAATGTTCCATGCATTCTCCCACCTGCCCCTGCCTGGGTTGCTCTCCCAGTGTCTGCTCCCTGTCGGCACCACCTCTCTCGCTGAGGATCCCCTCAGTCATACCCGGTGGCCTCACCCTGAAATGGCCTGGCTGGCAGTAGCTTCGGATGGTGGCCTCTGGCCTGGGCTTGGTCCATGGTAGGAAGGAAGGAGCCCAATGTGGCCCTTGCCTGCACTGTCTGCCCCCTCATGACACTCAGTCTCCAACCCATGCCCCATGAATTAAACATGATGTCTAGCTGTGTTGCCCAGCAGCAGATGGGTGTGTGGACAGAGAATGGCTCCAACTTTTGGGGGCAGGGGCTGAGGTGTGATGACTGTCGACAGCAGCACAGATTTCCCAGCCCTGATGTTGCCAGCCCCCAGTGGTTTCTGAGGATTGGAAAATGGTCCCATCATGCATCAGCTTCCTGCCTTGGCCACATGAATCACTTTGGGTTGAGGTTCCACTCCAAAGAAATTGATTTTGGGCAAGTCAGTGTTATGGGGTGAACTGTATCCCCCCAAAAGACATGTTTGAGTCCTACCTCCCGGTCCTGGGAATGGAATCTTATTTGAAAATTGGGTCTTTGCAGATGTGATTTGTTAAACTGAGACAAACTGGAGGTGAGTGGGCCATGATCCAACGGGGCTGGTGTCCTCATGAGAAGAGGGAGAGTGGACGCAGATGGACACTGGGGAGATGGCCACATGATGACTGGGGTGGAGAACAAAGGATTACCACCACCACCAGAAAAGGAGGACACAGGGAAGGGTTCCATGCTAGGATTTCAGACTCCTGGCCTCCAGGGCTCTGAGACCACAGATCTCTGCTGTCTCAAGTCCCCCAGTTGGTGGTACTTGGTTGTGGCAGCCCTGGGAGGCTGAGATGGATGGAAATTTTTTCCTCTGCTTGTCACATTTGTCAGCACCTGGACAAATGTTTTCTCTATTTGACACTCACTGGCCTGTCCCCTTCCAGCTTCCCCAACAAGATCCCACTTGGGCCTCAGAATGGCCAGCTGGACACGAGGTGCTGCTGGCTGGGGAGGTGGGCAGGGGCATGCTCACCTCTTCTGGTTTGACTCGGGACCCCACAAAGACAGCTCCAGTCCTAACCTGGGTCCCGTGGGGTGAACCCACCTGTAAATAGAATCTTGGAAGATGTTACTGGTTAAGGCAAGGCCAAACCGAATTGGGAGGGGCCTTGGCCCCATGTGGCTGGAGTCTTAAAATAGAGAGTCTTGGAAGGAGATGATGGCCATGTGACGGGGATAGGGGTAGCTATGGGGGACTGGCAGGCCAGACCCTGGAGAAAGCACCCTTAGGTTTGGACTTCTGGCCTCCTATGCAGTGAAATGCTAAATTCATGCTGCATGCGCCCTATACGTCAGCAGTGCAGGCTGAGGGTCTGTGACAAGCAGGCCAGGGCAAACTTGAGGGTCTGGTTCCCCACCTGGCTGTGGGTGGGTGTCTCCCCCAAGGTGGCTGGCTGCCCCTGGAGCTTTTGGCCTTTCCTGTCAGGTGGTGCCATGGGCATGGGAGCCCCGGGGTGTCCTGGGGCAGTATTGGAACAGGTCAGGGTGGCGTGTGTGCTAGATTTGAACCTGGCCTGGTGTTGCCCCCATCCACATTGGTGTTGGGCAGCCTGCACTCACTACCTCAGTTTCCCCTCCTGTGCCCATCCCCGAGTTCTCCCAGTGTTGTGTCAGTTTTGTTCATTCTCTCAATATTTATGGAGGGCTTCCTATGTCTGGGTGGCAGCAGAGCACCTGAGGGACCTAATCCCCATACCTGGGGAGGGGACATTCTCCTGAGGAGATTGACAATGATGGGGAGCAGTTGTCATCCCATCCAGGAGAAGAGAGCAGAACACAGTGAGGTAGGGGTTGCCAAGGGCACATGGGGACAGTTCAACAGCACAGGCCAGGAGGCCTTACTTGGCCAAGCAGTCACGGCTGGCTTACCTGTCCGGCTGTGCTCCGAGTCCCCAAGTCATGGGCATCTGAGCAGCATGGGGCCTACAAGCATCTGGGGTTGGGGCTGCCCTGGCACCGGGTGGCTTTGGAGCTGCTGGTCCTGTATGCAGCTTTTCCATGGCAGGTGAGGGCCACCACAAGTGGCCCCCAGGCCCTGCCCAGAGCTGATGTCCTGCATTACATCCTGAGGACACAGAGGGTTCCTTGTGCAGGGATTGGAACCCTGAGTGTCCTTGGTGGGTCCACGTCCCCACCATACTGAGGCCTTCCTCGCCGGGACCGGTGATGCAGATCCCAACAGGGCTGGGCCCGCGGCAAAGCCTCAAGGTCAGTGAGACGTGGCCCCTGGCTTGGGGCTGAGGGTCAAGTCAGGCTGCTGTACCTCCTAGATGCTGTGCAGTCATGAGACGATGGGGTTTGACCGAGGAGTCACCCCAGAGAATCAGCTCTGTGGTCTCAGCTCCCAAGATGACCTTGCCCAGCATCTACTGGGCTGTCTCTTGAGCTATCCCATTCCCTGGAAAGGGGACATCACCTCTCTAAGACATTCTTCCTGCCACCAGGATGCTCCTCTGTCCCCTGGCACAGACAAGGAAATCCTGGCAGGGCCGCACCCCAGGCCCCCTCTTTCACTGGGTTTGTTTTCTGTCTTGGCATCTAGCTCTGCAACAAAAGTAAGGCCTGTTGGCCATTCCTTAGAAAGTTAAACACAGCATTACCCTATGACCCAGCAATCCCCCTCCTCGGTTTCTGCCCAAGAGAACTGAAAAAAAGGAAACTGGGATAGATAATTGTACTTCAATGTTCACCTCAGCTTTATTCGTGCTAGCCCAGGAGGTGGAAACCACCCAAGCCTGCATCAGCAGATGATGGAGAAGCAAAATGGAGTCCAACCAGCCGATGGAACATCACTCAGCCACAAAAAGGAGGGGAGCAGATGTAGCTCAGTGGTCGTGTGCCTGCTTCCCATGTACAAGGTCCCAGTTCAATCACTGGTATCTCCTAAAAACAAACAACAAATAAACAGTGAAAAAAAAAGGAATGGAGTTCTGACCAACACTGCAATGTGAGTGGACCTTGAGGACCCAATACTGAGTGACTGAACCAGCCACAGAAGGCCATCATTGTCTGATTTCACTTATATGAAATATCCAGAATAGGTAAACTGATGGGAATAGAAAGTAGAGCTGAGGTATATTGACATACCATACATCCTATCTAAAGTGTATAACCAATGGCTCTTAGTAGAATCACAATGTAGTGCATTCATCACCACAAAAAATTTCATTACTCCAAAAGGAAAAACCCCACACCCCTTAGCAGTCCTTCTCCAGCCCTACATGTACATGTAACATTTTCCCTTTTAGTCATTTTTAAGGGGACTTTGTGGTGGCATTTATCAAATTGACAAAATTGTTCTGCCATTACTACCTGTTACCAAAACATATCCACCCCCCAAACAGAAACCTGCATCCATTAAGCATAACCCCCCATGTCCCTCCCCCTGCCCCTGGTCACCTCTAGTCCACTTCCTGCTTGGATTTGTGCATTCTGAGCATCTCGTGTAATCGGGTCACAGAACATGTTGCCTTTGGACCGGGTAGCTTTCACTCAACATGGTGTCCTGTGGCTCTTCTGTGTTGTAGCAGATCAGAGCCTTATGAGGCTTCTATTTTATTGCTTTTCTTGCTGTGGAAATAGCACACGCTCCTTCAGAAAGTGCAAGAAGGATTAAGGGGTAGCATTGACTGCACTGCAACAAGGGACAGGTCTGTGCTTAGCATACTGGTAGTGGGCAGAACTTCCCAAACTCACTCGGGGGCCCTCAGGAGGGAGGGGGCCGTGCTTGGCCCAGGCCATGGAGGCTGGCAACAAATCACGGTGGTCCTGGTGAGGCCCAAGTAGAGACGTCAGGGCACAGCCTGGTCTGGGAAGGGACGCTAGCCTCCCCTTGCCTCTGCACTCTCACTTGTGTGCACTGGCCCCAGCCTCAGCCTCCCTGAGCTGGTGGCTGCTCACCCAGGACCATGAGTGACTCCATGGTGGCCACCAGGTGCCAGGACAGCTGGCTGTGTTGTGGGGAGCTGCTAGGTCTGGTACTGAGAGACAAGCAGGAATGGAGCCCAGTGCCCATGGCTGGTGCATTCTGGTGCCGGGGTGGTGGGCGGTGGGCTTTTCTTTATTTCCCTGACTTCACCAATGCAGAAGGCAGTTTTATAATGAAAAGCCCACCTGCACATCCACTGCTGCTTCGCAGGCTCCCGGCTACTTGCGTGGCCCCCAGTAACAACCCTTTGCTGCTTACCAGCCACAGGAGCTGTGGGCCTTCATCATGACTGTTGGCAAGTGTGTACACTAGGAAGGAAGCAGGCACCTAGTAGGTGACTCTCTTCATGTCTGACACCCTGCACTCCTCCCGGGATGGCACCCTGCACCTGCAGACCTCGGCCGACTGCGGGCCAGGGCAGGGGAACTCATACACCATGGCCATGAGCAGTGCTGAAGCTGGGCCTGAATCCCCTCCAGAGCCTGGGTCTCCTTTCCCTGGGGAAGATGCTTGAGGCTTACTCAAGTCCCAGCACCAGGCTCTCAGCTCCCCTTGCTGAGGCCGCCATTATCTCCCAGGTCCTCCAAAGGGTCTCAGGTCGGCCACTTCCTCTCCCCTGTCAACATAGCTGGACCTGGGGTGGGCTTGGGGACTTGGGGTGGCAGAGGGGAAGCCCAGCTCCTGCTGCTCTGATGTTCAGGAAACAGGCTGGGAGGTCACCCTCAGACCCACCTCCAGCCCCTCATCCAGCATCCAGGGATTCCTGAAATGTCCACACCCTGCTGGGGCTCCCTGTTGACCCCAGATAAGCACCCCCTCAGGTACCCAGTGCCCCAGGCCTGTCCCTCATTCCCCCTCATAGCCCTCCACCTGCCATACAGCCCCTCATGCTCCTAACCCTAAGCCCTAACCCTAACCCTTAACCTAACCCTTAACCTAACCCTAACCCCTAACCCTAACCCCTAACCCTAACCCTTGACCTAACCTTAACCTTCACCTCATGCTCCTTGGCTGTGAAGCCTTCAGCCTGGAGCTAGCAGGTGGAGGCACCCAACCCTCTACACTATGCAGGACCGGGAGGGCCAGGCTGGACCCCTTGGCCCCGGTGCTGCTACACGGGGGCATTTCATCCCAACAAGTCCTGGAGTCATTGTGAATGCAGCAGCTCCCAGGGGCTGTGAGGGGGGCAGATTGCATGGTGGGGAAATGTTCTCTTGTAGGGACTCCTCAGATCGGCAGGTCTGGGCAGCCCCTTGGGGCCTCTGATGGCCCCTCTGCCAGCAACTAGCTCTACAGCCTGCTGGAGAGGATCAAACTCGACCACAGCTTTCTCATCAGGTGAGTGCCTCTGGGTGCCTTGGGCAGACTTATAGGGTCTCCTGGGGGGTCTGGGAGATGGTCACTCCAGCAGGGCCTGTGCCACGCTCCTCCCCGCTTTGATTCTCCACCCTCCCCAGGACACACTGCCTGATAGCGGCTGCCTTCTATGTCCCAGGCCTCTTCTTATTTCAGGTCCACTACAAGGAATACAAGTGAGTCACAGGTGGGTGGGCACAGGTCCCTCCTCCACCCCGGAGCCCCTGTCCACTCCTGCCCCCTCCTGCCCCACAACAGGTGTCCTGCATCCTCTCATAGAAGATTTCTGTGAGAAACCCTGAAGATGTCCAACACGGAGGACCTGAACCGGTGGCTGGTCTGTTCTCTCAATCACATCTTCTACATGCTGGGAAAACACAGGGTGGAGACCTCGTGGCCCTGGGGTGCAGGTCTAGGGGAGGGGGCATCTGAGGCCCTGAGCTGATGTCTTGTGCCCACAGAAGAGCAACAACATGGTGGTCCTGGCCATGCAGCTGGCCAGCAAGATCCCGGGCATTTTGGTACAGCTGTGGTTGTCGGTCCTGCTCAGAGGTGAGGGTGGCCCTGGGAGATGCTGTGGGTTCTGGGTGACTCAGGAGCCCTGAAGGGCACTGGTTCTGGGTCGGCAGGACTGAGCACATAGTGGGGCAGGTCAGGGCAGTCTTACCACTGCCTCGTGCTACAGCCAAGGAAACAGGACCCTCGGGGAGGCGGTGGCCCTGCACCCACTTGCCCATGGCAGAGCTGTGGGGGAGGCCTGGGATGGCACCCACAGGGCTCAGGCAAGCTCTGTGGGCCCCAGGCTGCCCAACAGTCTGTTCCTCCCCAGAGCCGGTCCACTGGGTCTGCCTCAAGGCCCTCCCTACTCACCCACAGTCCCTCTGAGGATGGTGGCCCCAAGCCCAGGGTGGGTGCCTGTGGGGCCGGGGCCAGGGAACAAGGTGGCCCAGCTCCACACACGTGTCTCCCCAGACCTGAACAAGGCATGCTGCAACACCATGGATACCCACGGGGCAACCAAGAGGCACCAGAACTTCTCACAGTAGCTGCTGCAGGACGACATCCAGGCCTGCAGCCTCCCTGAGCACTGCTTCATCAAGGTAGGTACAAAGGGAGGGACATGAGGTGTGCACTCCTGGCCAACGAGCCCCCCACCAGGCCCTGCTGGGCCCTGGGGGCTTTATCCAGGTCTCACACGTCCCCATCTGAGGGGTGCTACAGCATCAGTGGCCTCAGGCTGCAGGTATGAGGGTAGAGACGGGCTGGCAGGAAGGGCCAGGTGAGGCTTCATCTGTGTTCCTCCCTGCAGTGGATGGAGGGCTTAATCCCCTGTGCAGTTTCAAGGTCAGAAGGGAACCAACACCAGCCTGGCCAGTGTCCTGTGAGGCCAGTTGGACACTGACGCCCAGTCCTGATGGGCAATGCCAGCCTTGGGTCCAGCATAGGGTCTCCATAGCCTCCATGGCCTCCTTGGCTCCACAGGCTCCAATGCTGCATGGGACCTACACAGGTTCCACAGCCTGCATGGGATCTCCACGAGCTCCACAGCCTGCATGGAATCTCCACAACCACCTCAGTCTCCACAGGCTCCAGTGCTGAACGGGACTTACACAGGCTCTACAGCCTGCAAGGAATCTTCATGGCCTCCACAGACTCCTTGGGCTCCATGGGCCTTCACGGGCCCGCACATGATCTACAGGGGCCTCTGCAGGCTCCGACTTTCCCACAAGGACATGCTGGAGCTGCTACATCTGAGAGGCAGGTTCCCATGGGCATCCTCAGTCTTCTCTCTTGACTATTTCTTGTGCTTCCCTGTCCCTGGGGACTGCTGGGGGCTGCCATTCTTGTGGGAAGAGGACGTCTGTGGTCTGACTCCAGGACCCACTCCTGGTGCTGCCTCCTGGGCTGATGCTGCAGTTGGGGCTTTAGCGCCATCCCTTCTAGTGGATGTCACCTGCTGACCCCTCTCCTCCAAGTCTGAGCCCTGACCACCAGGAAGTGCTCCTGGGGTGGGGGTGGCTGTGGGCCAGGGGATGAGCCCTTGGTACTGTCTCTGTGCCAGGCGCCCAAGGAGTGACCACCCACTTCTGAGCCTCAGCGTGCTCTGGCCCTGCTCTGACCTCCATGCACAGCACCTTCCAGAGACTGGAGGTGATGGCCACCGTCTCGCCGGCCTCCGGTCCTGTGGTGGCCCGGCTCTGCCCAGGGCCTTCAGATGTATGTCCCAGCTTCTCCCCACAGGCCATTGCTCTGCAGCCAAGATTCACAGGGGGTAGGTGGGTGCTGAGGCATGGCCTCTACCCCTTCAGCAGCGCCTTCTGGGGTCCTTGGGGCAGGCATTGGGCAGGCGTTGATTTGATTAGGGAAATGCAAATCAAAACTACAATGAAGTAATAAAAGAGCAAAACAAAGAGAACAACAAATAAAAAAAGAAACAAAAAAAAAAAGAAAAAAAAAACACTACAATGCGACATCATTTCATACCTATCAGAACAGCCACTATTAAAAAGACAGAGAACTACAAGTGCTGGAGAGGATGTGAAGAGATAGGAACACTTATTCACTGTTGGTGGGAATGCAGGATGCTATAACCACTGTGGAGGACTGTTTGGCAGTTCCTAAAGAAGTTGAATATAGACTTGCCATGTGACCCTACAATACCACTACTAGGTATATACCCAGAAGAACTGAGAGCAGTGATGCGAACAGACATCTGCACTCCTATGTTCATAGCAGCGTTGTTCACGATTGCCAAAAGTTGAAAACAACCCAGGTGTCCATCAACCGATGAATGGATAAACAAACTGTGGTATATTCACACGATGGAATATTATGCAGCTGTAAGAAGAAAGGAAGTTGTGAAACATTTGCAACATGGATGAACCTGGAGGACATTATGTTGAGGGAAGAAAGCCAGACACAAAAGGACAAATACTTTATGATTGCATTATGGTTAACCAAATATACTCTGCAACATATTGTATGATTCAAAAAAAGTTTATACTTGTCCAGTACATTTGAGAAATGGATGTTTTTATTCAACTGTTTTCTTTTTTATATATATATTTTAAAATATTTATTTTCTGTGTTGTTTTTAGAAGTTACTTTTATTTTTTTTACTTAATTAATTTTTTAAATGATACTTAGATTACATAAATGTTACACAAAAGATATAGGGATTCCCATATGCCCCACTCCCCACACCTCCCACACTCTCCCACATAAACATCCTTCATTAGTGTGGCACATTCATTGCAACAGATAAGCAAATCCTGGGGCTTTGCCATTAAGCATGGACCATAGTTCACATTGTAGTCTACACTCTCTCCCACACAGTTCTGCATGATATGTGATGAAATTAAATGGCCTATATCTGTAATTGCAACAACACTCAGGACAATGCCCAAGTCCCCCAAAAGCCTCTGTATTACAACTGTTTTTCCATTCCCCTGCCCCCAGAGCCTCCAGTGGCCACTGGCTCCACATCAATGTTGTAATTTCTTCCATTGCTAGAATCACAATATTTCTATAGCAGAATACCAGTAAGTCCACTCTAGTCCATAGCTCTGCCCCAAATCCAGAGGATTCTGGGATGGTGACATCCACTCCATCTCTAATTGAGAGGGGGCTTATATCCAATTGGGAAGATGGATGGGGCTATCCTGCCTGCAGCTGCAGACTCTCTCCATTCCCTGGGATGGCCGTTGTCCATCGTCATATCCCTGACAGTTGTCCTGGGTGAGTCCAATAAGCTGTAGAGTATGTGTTGCAACTCTGCTGAGGTTCAAAGCCCAGCTGGCACATGGACAAACCAAAGACTCGAGTCTCTGGACATACACCTACAAATTCCAGCACCAAGCACAGGTCTGAATGGAAGGGACCAATGAGCCATGCGCAGGGAAAACATAATTGAGTCCAAGTCTGTCACTCTCAGGAGCACAAACTCCAAAGTAGGGCCCACTGGCAAGGTACCAAACTCCAGAGCTTTCCACTATAACCATAGTACCTGGGTGTCTCCAGAGCCCTCAGGAGCCCCACTATTTGGAGTAGTATCCACTTTGGAAATGTAGGAGATCTTGCTGAGATGTGCGTGTTACCTCTCGGATGACCTCCCGACTCACTTTGAGGTCTCTTAACCATATAAACTCATTTGTCTTTACCTTTCTCTCTTTTTAATTTGAGGACTTTTTCCAGTTTCACTGTTAGTTGGTGTTTGGTAGCAACCCCTCGGTGCCAGGGAGGCTCATCCCTGAGAGTCATGTCCCATGCTGGGTGAAAGGTATTGACTTTAAATGCTGATTTTGGCTTAGAGAAAGCCCGCATTTGAGCAACAAGGAGGCTCTCAGGAGGCAACCCTTAGGCACCCCATACCAATAGGCTAAGTTTCAATATCAAGAGGAAAGGCTCATAAACCTAGTCATCAATATCAAGTAGATCATCCTCCTTTCCCAGCCACTGCCCCTGCACTTGGGGACCTGTTTCTGCTCCCTTAGAGAATGTGGGAGAGCTCTCCAGGATGGGAAGTCAGTATTCTCTCAGTTATTGTGTGAGTCTCCACCCACTGTTACAATGTCCTGTGAACATTTGAACGTTTTTACATATCTTGTATGTATGCTTAGGTGAATTCCCTCCCATGGCTCCCCTATCACTGACACCCAACACCACTGATCCTCCCCCACCCCAGTTGTAACCTTTCTGTGATCCAAAGCTTCCTCAAAAATGAAGCAATTACAATAGCCAAATACAATTAATAGGAAAATGAATCAATAATGATAAGTTTAAATATAAGAAATAAAATACATAAAAATTAAAAAGATAAAACTAAAATAAAATTAAAAGATTGGGGTATTTGAAAAAATGAAAAATATTAAAAATCTTTTTTTTGACATTTTGCGTTTTATCACCACATTATCTGTTGTGCTGTCTGTACCATGACACCTTCCCTTACTCATTCCCCAGTGTCTCATTATATTTCATTTTATTTTCAAAGAAGTTTAAGGTCACAGCACAGTCACACACAGAATACAGGAGACTCTCATATACCCAACATCCATCCCCTTTCCTCCATTCCATATTAATACCTTTTTATATGTGGATGGTACCTTTGTTATAATTGACATACAAATAATGAAACATAGCTATTTAACATGGTCAATGGTTTACATTTTGGTTTAAATTTTAGACTGTACACTTACACAAATTTTGATGATCTTTACCATGCCCTGTGTCCATCATTTTAAGATCATGTAGAACACTTCCACTGCCCACTAAATGCCCCCTGTTCAATCTATTCCTCCCTCCCTCTTCCTTCGGGGCTCACTATGACCCCCCTGGTTTCACTCCTTGGATGACAAGATTCATAGTTACATGCAACAACACTGAAGTCCTGACACACTGGTTTGTCCTCCCCTATTAATAACTGCCCATACTCTCGAGAGTCTCCTGCCTGTCTCTTTGTGAACAAATCCATCCTCCTGAGGATGGGAGTCCAACTCCTTCCAACTCATTATGTGGCTCTCCACCCAACGATAGAACATATAATGACAGAATGTTCACTCACACACTCTCTGGAAGCGTATTCCAGGTGTGCCCTGTCTCGAATGACCCACAATACAACACCCTAAACCAGTAACCCTTCATTGTCATATTGCCATAAGAGCATTCCCAACTTTATACTTACAGCCACATAGTTGCAAATTCCCAGTGTTCACCTTGTCCTCCTCCAAACCCTCCCCCCTGGACACTGGACATTCCAACCCACCCTTCCCAATCTACCCACCTGTCAACCCTGAACCACTCAACCCAATAATATCACTACTCTCCTGTCATATCCCTTCAATATGTGACTACACACTCGAGCAGTCCCAGATAGGTGAAAGTGTGTTTTCTTATTTTTTTAATTGTTTATATTTCAGTCATCAAACATACAAAATAAAAATAAAAAAGATATTGTATGATTCCATTTATAAAAAATGTAAACATAAATCAATTTATAAAGATGAACTTTGATTAGTGGTTATGTAGGGCTAGCAAAGGCATGCTAAGAGGTGTGGAGTTTTTCTTTTTGGGGTAATGAAATAATTCTCAAAGTTTTTCTTATGATGAATGCACAACATTCCAATTATACTAAAAGCCATTGATTATACACTTTAGCTAGATCGTATGGTATGTGAATATGTCTGAATAAAACTAATAAATAAATAATTTGCTAGAATAGCCAGAAATAGCAGCTCTGTACAGCAGGGGAAACAGATTGAGGGTGAAGAAATTTCTTATTATTATTGAAATAATGAAAATGCACTACTGATGGTTGAAGTGATTTATGCACAACAATGGGATATAACAAACTCCATTGAACATATCCTTTGGATGTATTGTATGATTTATTAATATGTATCAATAAATTCATTAATGTATTAATATGTATCAATAAAATCACACCAAAGTGAACCGCCAACTTAGGTTGGAATGAGCGGGCCGCTGAATGACGGCCGTCCACTGGCCCCGCCTCTCGCGGTGTTCCCGCCCTGTTACCACTCCGCATTCCCGTTGGCTGACGTCCTGTCAGTCACCACACTGTGCCCCGTGCGCCCACCCACCCCGGATCAACCCCGCGCACCATGCGGATCGTGTGTTGATTGGCTGCCGGGAGCTGTCCGTCACAGAGCGAGCCATGCCTTCTTTGGGGGCGGAGTCCCGGCTCCGGCGCACTCCCGTTCTTCAAGCCCCGCCCAGTACACGGGGTGGTTGAGTGCAGCAAGGGAAGGAGTATCTGCCCCACGGCGCGGGCGGGCAGTGGAGCGAGTGAGGCCCACCCTCGGGACCCGCGTCCCGGGACAGCGTCCCAGGACTGGCGGTAGCGGTGAGTTTGTGGGCGCAAGTTGGCGGGTGCGGGCCGTGCGGGGGGTGCCCAAGGGCTCTGTGGGGGCGGAGCGGGGCGCGGGGCCTGAGGGAACCCCCACAAGCCCAGAAAAGTGGGGCGAGCGAACCCCCCCTCCTGCGTTTCGGGACCGCCCGTCCCGCGGACCTCCGTAAAGTTCCCGCTCGCTCGATGTGGGCTGGGGGCGCGTGGGAGCCCTGGAAAGTTGTGCGCGGCGCCGCCACTGGTCCTGCTCGCCCTGTGGGCCGGTTGGGGATCTGGCCGCGCCGGGCTGGGGACGCTGCTTCCGCGGGCGGTTTGTAGGCGGGTGCGGGGTCCTGCCGGGGGTCCGGCCCAGAGGGTTAGGCCGCTGCACGGGTCCCCATGTCAGAATAAGAGTCCTGGGCCCATGCCGCAGGGTGGCCCCCCCGCCCCCACAGTTCTTATCCCCCCACGGTCCTTACTTCCTCAAGGTTCTTACTTCCCCACGGTCCTTAAGCCCCCACGGTCCTTAACCCCACGGCTTCTCCACCCAAAAAGTTCCTCTACCCGAAAGGTCCCTCCCCCGTTCCCTCCCATGGTCCTCCCCTCTGCCCCACCCTCTGCCCTCAGCCCTCACTCCTGACCCTCGGCGGTGCCCTGGGGTCCTTCCCCTTGCCAGGTGCTGCATTCCCAGTCCCTGTGCTTCAGATTTGCCTCAGAGCCAGGGGGAGGCCTCCTCGCTTTGTTCTTCTCCCCATGTGGAAAGGACCTGCTCTGTGGCTTGCCCTCAGTAGCTGGCTCTTAAAGAGGTTGTTGCAAGAGGCAAAATTGATCATGCCAAAAGGAAAGGCTCGTGGGGGGAAGCTTGACTGACACCTTGTGTGTGCCTGGGAGGAGGAGAGTGAATGGGGACCCCTCCTGGGAGGGGCCTAGGGCGTGTAGGTTTCTGCCAACCTGGAAGTTTTGCAGGGACCCCAGAACTTTGCAAATGAAAGTGTGTATCCGGCCCCAGATATTTTCATCTTAAGGACTTTGCTTTCTTTAGATCTAAGCCCTGGTGAATTACTTGAGCCTTTAATTTTCTCTCTTCCTCCCCTGTTTTACTTCTTTCTGCCTTCGTGGAGTACACAGGGCAGGTAAGGTCTGGGGTCTAGGGGCCCATTCCCACTGTTAACCTCCTGGCTGTGTAACTTCACTTCTTTTTTTTTTAAACTTTATTTTGTACATTTCATAATTGAATATATAAATAATAATTTAAAAATAAAAAGAAAACACTGTTGGATAAAAACATACAATTCTCCATTAAGTGTATTGGATACATATAATTTTTTGAATCATGCAATATGTTACACAAAAGATTTGGTTCATAGTAACGCAGTTGTACAGTATTTGTCCTCTTGTGTGGCTTGCTTTGCTCAACATAATGTCCTCTAGATTCATCCATGTTGTTGTGTGCTTTATGACTTCATTTCTTCTTACAGCTGCATAATATTCCATCATGTGAATACACCACAGTTTGTTTATCCATTCATCAGTTCATGGATACCTCGGTTGTTTCCAACTTTTGGCATTTGTGAATAATACCACTATGATTATCGGTGTGCAGATGTCTGTGTCACTGCTTTCAGTTTTTCTGGATATATACCCATTAGTGGTATTGCAGGGTCATGTGGCAAGTTTAAAGTCAACTTCTTTAGAAACTGCCAAACAGTTCTCCACAGTGGCTGTACCATTCTGCATTCCCACCAACAGTGAATAAGTGTTCCTATCTCTCCACATCCTCTCCAGCACTTGTGGTTCTCTCCAGCACTTGTGGTTCTCGTGGCAGGGGAGGATAATTGGTGTGGGGTGTCAGTGATGGGAGATACATGGGAGGAAGCTCACCTGGGCATACATATAAGGCAGGTAAGTTTGTGTAAATGTTCATGGGCCATTGCCATGGTGGGTGGAGATTCATCCAATAACCAAAAGAATACCAAATTCCCATCCTGGGGAGCTCTGCCACATTCTCTAATAGGTCAGCAAGAATCCCCCAAGTATAGGGGCAATGAGTAGTAAAGGAGGATGGTCTCCTGATGGGCCCTTGATACTGACGACTATGTGTATGAACCTTTACTCTTCAAATCGAAAACAGTATTATAGGGTGCCTAAGAGTTGCCTCTTGGGAGCCAAAGGTGTTGCTCAAAGGTGGCCTCTCTTTAAGCTGAACTCAGCATATAAATACATTACCTTCCCCCCC
>JAQZBX010038800.1:0-23276 GCA_029593785.1 Cabassous unicinctus
TATTTTTAAAGAAGCTTTAGATAACATAAATGTTACATCAAAAATATAGAGCATTCCCGTATACCCCACCCCCTCTCTTTCCCTCATCTTCCCCCATTAACAACATCTTTCATTAGTGTGGTACATTTGTTACAATTGATGAACACATATTAAAACATTGCTACTAACCAAAGTCTCTAGTTTACATTATAGCTTACACTTTGCACTGCACAATTTTACAGGTTTTGACAAAATGTATATTAGCCTGTATCCATCATTGCAATTCATGCAGGACAATTCCAATGTCCCATGTTATACTTATTCTTCCCTCTCCCTTCCCTCAGAACCTCTGGTGGCCACTGCCTTTATATTCATGATACAAGTCTCCATTGCTAGAATAATAATAAGTCTACTTTAGTCCATAGTTGCATTCCCCCCTTATGTTTGTTCATTCCTCAATCTTGAGGATTTTGGGATGGTGATGCCCACTCTGTTTCTGATTGAGAGGGGGCTTCGATCTCACGGGGCAGATGGATGGAGCTGTCTTGCTTGCAGTTCTGGATACTCTCTGTTTTTTGGGATGGGCGTTGTCCATCATCATCCTTCTGTTAGTTGTCCTGGGCAAGTCCAATGAACTGGGGCTATTTTGTTATTTTAGTGGTTTCTTTAAGGCTTATATTACACATCCTTACAAGTCCCCCTGTACCTTCAAGTGATATGATATCACTTGACATGTAATATAAGGACCTTGTAATAACATACTTCTATTTCTACTTTCCTGGCCTTTGTAGTATTGTTATCATACATTTTACTGCTACAAATATTATGAAGTCAACACTGCATTGTTATTATCAGTCTTTAAAAACTCAGTGACTTTTGAAAGAGATTTAAATAAGATAAAATAGGTTATATTAACCTGTGTAATTACCATTTACAGTGCTCTTTAAACCTTTGTGTAGAGCTGTATTTCCACCAAAAATCATTCTCCTTCTGCCTGAAAGACTTCATTTAACATTTTCTGGAGTGCGGATCTACTGGTGATTAATTATGTTGGTATGGAAAAAATACTTGGAAAAACAGTGGCCAAATTTTCCAGATTTGAACCAAGAATCACAATAAACCTCAAGCATAAGAAACATGAAAAAAACAACTATGCCAGATACCATCATAATCAAAGTGTTCAAAGTCAGTGATAAAGAGAAAAATCTTAAAAGCAGCCTGAGTAAAGACATGCTATGCACAGAGGAACAATCATAAGGATGACAGAAGATTTCTCCTCAGAAACAATTCAAGTGAGAAAACATTGGAGAAACATCTTAAAAATACCAAAGGGAAAAAGAACTGTCAGCATAAAATTCTAAACTCCACAAGAATATCTTTCATAAACAAAAGAGAAACCAAAAGATTCATGAGGTTTGTCTTTTCCTCCCATCTTTCAGGGATGATTGACCTTCTTTGCCTGATGCCTAATGTTTAGAAATTGCTGTTATCGTATATCTTGCCCAGCCATTTAGTCATTGCAGGTGGAAAGGTAAATGCTGTCCCTAACACTCCTTCTTGGCCAGAAGCGGAAGTCAGAGCTGCAGTCTGGCATATATCTGTGTGATGTTCTCAAGCTGAAGTCTATGTTTCAAGAAGGAAGGAACCACATCTGTTTCTTCTCTCTGTTGTGTCCCTGGCACCTGGCACACAGTAGATCCCAATAATGAAATTCTCTAAACCTTCATGTGGTTTCATTTCGGTGAGTCCCAGAGCTAGTGGATGATCCTGGACACAATTTGGAGGCTCCAAATTAAGATAAGAAAGGAAAAATATAGCTCTATTAAGTTTGAGAAAGGTCAGTGGAAGGGAATGTAGGCCCTGAGAAGGCAGAAGAGTTAGAAAAGACAGAATGGTCCCATCTCTTCCCATTCCCAATGTCAGCCCCACTCCAATTCCCAGAAACACTCCTCTTATGCATATCCTTGACTGTGGCAGAGTCAGCCTTCCCCCACTCTGTCCATGTATTCTCCATTTCTTACTTTAGTTATAGAACTTCGAATTCCAACTGCACAAAATAAAAACACTATTTCCCAGCTTCCCCTGGAGCAATATGTAGGCATGTGACAAGTGTCTTCTAATGGTATGTGAAGTAGGTTGAATAGTGCCACTCCCCCACCACAAATTTATATCCATGCAAAAACTCAGGTATAATTAGCTAAGCCTCTGAAGATGGTATCATACTGGATTTAGTATGACTAGTGTCCTAAGTAGAGGAGAGGACACAGATGCAAAAATGGAAGGAGGCCACGTGAAGATGGTCACAGCTACAAGACAAGAATGCCAAGGATTGTGGAAGCCCCTAAGGTTAGGGAGAGGCAAGGAAGGATTCTTCCCCCAGAGTCTTAGGAGCAAGAAGGCCCTGCTCACACCTTGATTTTGGACTTCTGGCCTCCAGAACCCTAAGAGAATACATTTCTGCTGTTTTAAGTCACCCAGTTTATGGCACTTCGTTACAGCAGCTCTAGGAGACTAAGGCAGCACATGAGCAGAAATCCTGTGGACAATTTCTGGGTTGTGCCCTTAAAGGGAAGCTCCATGCTTTCTAAGCCCTCCTGTCCACACTTCCTACCAGACGGAGTATGTATTTGGACTTGAGCTATGCTTGACAAGGTGAATGAGGCCAACAAATTATAAAAGACAGGCACCCTGGATCCCCAAAACTGTGGAGCCACCCCCTGAGGCCTCAAAGCTAGAGCTGCTATGTGATAAAGTAATATAATTCTGCCTTGTATATACCACTATTATGTTGGGTCTCATTATGTGATCTCATTAATACCCTGATCAAGAGACTTAGCTTCTTTTCAGGGAAGCTAACATTGCTCAGCGAAACCTATGCAAAGAGTCAGGGGGAAAAAATGCCATCTAATTTTAATATGCAACTCGGGCTCCAGCCTGCTAGGAGCTCTGAAGAAATTTGCTTAGAAAAGGGCACCTTAGGATGTGTGGCTTTGCTGATTGAAGCCACTACCTGTTGGGACCGACTGCCTCGGACATACAGTGAGGAGGAGGTTAGAGCTGGGCATAGGCAGACGGCCCTGCTGGCTGGGTGCTCCTTCCCCTCTCTATAGACATGAAATGCTTTCCAGGGTCCTGAATCATTCTCTGCTTCAGCCCATTCCACTGCCTCAAGCTGAGCATGGTCAGCCCACAAGCAGGGAAGAGAGAGGAAAAGCAAATTTATGGCAGCACTAATGGGGTTGATGGTTCTCAATGGCTGACTGTCCAGCCATCCAGCAATCATGCCTGCTGAGAGAACTTCTGGGCAAGCAGGCTCGGGGAACGCATCCTCCTTACACAGAGCATGCTCCTGCCCTCACCACCCAGGCTTAGTGGAGTCATCAAATAAATCCAATATTTAGATAAGGGAGCGGGGACAGTGCTTCAGCAGACATTTCCCTGAAATCCAATAGCAATAAATGAGAAAAATGGACCAGCACACTCCAGATAACACCGCCAAGAAAGTAATTATGTTGCTCTTGTCCTGAGCTGGGCGGTAGAGGCACCTGCCCAGGTGATCCATCAGCCTCAGATTTATGGACTCCTAGAGAGATCTTTGTATGTCTTCTCCCCTCCAGTTTGCTTGAGACACTTTTATTTAGATTTTGTCAAGATTATTAATCTTCTCTGCCACTTCTGGAGGAGGGCGGGGGAAGAAGACCCCACGCTAGGTGGCACGACCAAGCTTTGATATGCCAGAAATGACCCATTCGACTGAGCCAGTTGTTCCCGACTGCCCAAGGCCATAGAGCCTTGATTTCCAGAGCAGATCTTTGAGCTTTTGACATTGCAGTGAAGGCAAGTGGAAAACCCAGCAGCCAGCACCAAGGGGCATTGAGGCTGCCCAGGGTTACAGGCCTCAGTGTTATTATCTGCAGAAGTGGAGTGAGAAGAGGGTTGAATGAGTGTGTTTTGAGTGCATGAGTGAATGAGGGAAGAGATGGAGAAATGGATGGGAGGTTCCATATCATCCGCTCACCCTCTTGGAGCTATAGCTTCAAAGGTCGCTAACCCCATAGAGCCACAGAAACAGATTTCAGAAAAGGGCCTTAAGAGGTCTGTCAGCCCATCCTTCTGCCTTCAGGCTGGGAAGATCTGAGTCAACTCATGTATCTACCGAGGACTGGAGAGGGAAAACCCAAGGTCACAGAGAAACAATCCTACCCAAAACCTTGACATTCCACAGCAACAAGCGTCGCTGTCAAGCTCCACGACTGCAGTGCCTACCCCATGCCGGGCTCCGTGCCATGAGCATTCCATTATCTCATTTAGGCCTTATAACAATGTGATGAAGCGGGTAATGCTAGCTTCATTTTGCTTTTTATGTTTCGTTGTGTTTTATTTTCTCAATGCAAGATAAATATACCATCATTTAAAAACGGTTTTTTATCAGTCAAGAAGCTCACGACAAGAGGAGCAACACACTGAAAGTCGGGCCGTAACTGCGACCCTGACCCATGGTTTCACATTGCCCCCAGCCCAACATCAACGGCACAGGCAGGGGAGGGCACCTGTGGGTAGGGGAACCATGGGGCTGTTGGCAGCACTGAGAACTCGGAAAGGTGCCGTCACTCCTCCCCTGCCTTCTCTGGGAGCAACCAGGACTTGCTTTCATAAGCTGCTTCTATGTCTGTTTGTTACGGTTCCAAAGATCATCAGTAAACATATCACAGGGCTCCCTTTGTGGAGTCGTCACAGCAAGGGTGGTGATGGGGGAAGCAGAGGAGCTGAGCCGCTCTGACTACAGTGGAGCTTTCTGGCTGCCCCATCCGCCTGAAAGAGCAGTCTGAGGTGCTGCTGGCTGGATTTACAGACAGTGCAGAGTCCTGCAGAAAACTGCCCCTGGCAATGGCTTCTGAGAAGTTCTTTAAACGTCTCTTCTCTGTGAGAGAATTGACAGTGCCAGTCTCCCCTTCTAAAGGTCTTCTTCATATTTGTCCCCTGCCCCACAGTGCCAAGCACAGTGCCCAGCATATAATTGCAACTTCGAGAGGGGAAAATGCTGGTTAAATGGGATAGAATGTGAAACAGAAATTGACTGTATTTCTAAAGGGTGCTTTGGAGCATGAAGGGAAAGTGTTTATAAATCAAAAGCTTTTTCTGCAGGCCCCTGGAGTGCACAGCATTTTGAAGAAGATTTTGGCAAATCCTTTTGTAAACTGTGGCATCCCTTCTACCTGCAAACAGACCTCACTCCTGAAGCTGGGAGTTACACGTGCACACACATATACAAACTGTGTTAATACCTACATGTCTCTGCACACATAGATAAAAATAATATGCACACAGACATGCATGTTACAAAGGTAACATATACACATTTTAAAAAACAACTCAAATAGTATGGGAAAGGAAATATAAAATGTTAAGCCTGTCCTTGATGCTTTCTCTGTTCCCATCCTCCAAGACATCTAAAATTTGGGGTTCTCTTAGGAACTGCTTAAATAGAGATTTTGCCCTACTTAGCCTCAGATAAGAATCTGATCATTTTTTAAAAATCACAGTATAAATCAGAAATTTCAGGACACAATGAGACAGAGTCTGGCCCAAAGGGTTTCTTAACCCCCTATTCTGTGGAAAATGCAGGGCTCGCTGCCCCTGCCCTCAGCCTGAAAGGAGGGGATGAATTTTCTGACAGGTCTGGAGCCCCAGAATTAGCTCAGGGCACTGTGTCTTGTGGGGGCAGGTTACTGAGAAGGGAGGCAGTAACCAACAGCACAGCTTCTGTCTGCAAGATCAGGAAATTTCCAAGGAGGACAGGATCTGAACTTTCTCCTAACATCTTCAGGGCAGGACTTGTGACCATTGGAGACATCCAGTACAATTTACTTACCTCATTCAAGACATCATTGAGCTTTTTTTTTAAAAAAAGCAAACAAACAAAAAAAACCACAGAAACATTAAAAGGGGGCAGATATAGTTTCTAGAAAGAGAAAATTCTAGAAATAACACTGCCACCACCCATATTCTCTTCTCTCTATGCAAATACGTAGTTTTTCTTCTGGGGAGGACACTCAGGATCCTGCAGACGTCTCTACAGAGCAACCCTTATTACCCACAGCCTGATCGTCCTGTCTGCCTCCTGTGAGAAGGGAAAACGGTTGCCTTTGATTATTCAAATATTCAGCAAATACTTACTGGACATCTGCCTCATGCCAGGCACTGAAATAAGTGCTCTGGATAAATTGGCACAGAAAGCAGACTGAACTAGCAGTACTTATTAAATTTACAATAAACAGGAGCAACAAAGATGATGGCCAGGGTACTGTTCCCCCACAGAATCTGTGAACAACTAGTAAAAACTGGCAGAGCCATCTTCCTCAAAACTCTGGAAAACAGTTAAAGGGCTGCAGTAACTGCGTGAAGGCCAAATCAATGTAGTTTTAACAATAGTAGGAGAAGCTCATGGTTCCATTACTGGCCTCTCCCCGACCCCCTCCCTGGCACAGTGTGGAGCCAGCCTGCATTCCCATTGTGGGTCCCTGGCACATTCTGTAGAGAGCAGAGTAATTCCTATGTGATTACTGGGGTGCCTGTATTTCAGTGGCAATCTATCTGGTAGCAGCGTGAAAGGCTGAACTAGGAAACTCATCTAGGGTTCACCCTCTCATAACTTTCCCTGCAGGCAGAAGCTGCTTATGGACAGCTAAGGAAGCATAAGAAATAATTAAGTCAAAGTGGCCTGGGGCAAAGGATTTCCTGCTTTAAGTCATATAATAGAGCACTGGGATGGGGAGAAAGTCTTTCATAAGGAGTAGAGGGAGCATTCGAATTCCTCTAAACTAGGGAATTCCTAAGGCCATGAGCAAACACAATCCCAGGACAACACACAAGCTTATAAAAGACTGAGAGGACCCTACACTTCACATTCACCTCGGGCTGACCATCTTGGTAAGAGGACTAAACTCTGAAGGAAAGCCTAGCCAATGCAAAGCTGATTTGTAAAGACTGTGAAAGGTGTTTTATGCATTGGTTTGTTTTTTTTTAGCTCCTGGCACTCAAGGATCTTTCTTTCATATCATTAGCTGGATATAAGTAACAGACAGTGTGCAACAAGATTACAAGACAAACAAAGAAGCAGAAAATGATATCCCATCCAAAGGAGAAGATAAAAATCTGGAAACCATAAACAAGGAAGACCAGACTTTGGACATACCAGACAAGGTTTTTTGTTTTTTCTTTTGTTTTGTTTTTTTAATGATCAATATGGTCAAGGGGATAAAGGAGAACACTGAGAAAGAATTAAAGGATATCAGGAAAACAATGAATGAACAACATGAGAATATCAATGAAGAGGTAGAAGTTTTCAGAAGGAACTATACAGAAATTCTGGAGCTGAAGACCACAATAACTAAAATGAAAAATTCCCTAGAGGGCTTCAACAGCACATTGGAACTAGCAGAAGAATGAACCAGTGAACTCAAAGACAAGACAATTGAAATGATTCAGGCTGGGAAGTAGAATGAAGAAAGAATTTTAAAAAGTGAACAGAGCCTAAGAGACCAGTAGGGCACTGTCAAACATACCAATATATGCATTATGGGAGTCCCAGAAGGAGAATAAAGAGAGAAAGGTGCAGAAGAAAGAAATAATGGCAGAAAACTTCCCAAATTTAACAAAAGACATGAATATGCACATTCAAGAAAGCCAACAGACCCCAAACTGGATAAACTCAAAGTGATCCATGCCCAGACACATAGTACTCAAATTGTTGAGTGCCAAGAACAAGGAGAGAGTTTTGAAAGCTGCAAGAGAAAAGCAACATATTGTGTACAAAGGAACCATGACTTCAAACAGCTCCTGGGGACTTGGGGCACCAGGCTTGCCTGCACATCCTTCTGGAGGGAAGGAAGGAGCAGGACTCTTCTCTCTGAGAGGTGGGGTCTGGCAGCATCAGCTTTTTGACAACAGAACCATGGTCAGGTGAAAGCCAGGAGGGGCTTTGGGGCCAGAGGGAACAGCTCAAGAAAAAGCAGGGAAATGAGTGAGCCAGGCATGATTGTTTGTTAATTGATTGTTAATTCCCAATTAGATTAAATGCTGATTTCTCATCAGAAACAATGAAGGCAAGAAGGCAGTGGTTGAAATACTAAAGTGCTGAGAGAAAACAATTGTTAGTCAAGAATTTTATATGTGGTGAGACTGTCTTTCAAAAATGAGGGAGAGATGAAGGTATTCCCAGATAAACAAATGCGGAGGGAGTCTGTCACCACTAGATCTGTCCTACAGGCAAGGCTAAAGGGAGTTCTTCAGGCTGAAGTGAAAGGGCACTAGAGAGTGGATCGAAGCAACATAAAGAAAAAGAGGCCTCAGGTAAAGGTAACAATATAGGTAATTATAAATGCCAGTACAATTGTATTTTTTTGGTATGTAACTCCACTTCTTACTTCTTACAGGTGCTAAAATCAAATGCATAAAAAGTAATGATAAATCTATGGTTTTGGACATACAGTGTACAAAGGTATAATTTATAACTAGTAAAATAAAAGATGGCAGAACAAAGGGGTATAGGAATAGTATATATGTATGCCATTGAACTCAAGTTGGTATCAAATCAAATATGATTGTTATATATTTAGGATATTAAATTTTTAACCCCTGATAACAACAACAAAAAAATATATGAAAAATATGTCCAGAAAGAAATGAGAAAGGACTTAATATCATACAATATAAAATATCAATAAATATGAAAGCAGGCCTTAACAGAAGAATTGAGGGTCCAAAAAGGAATAAGACTTACAAAGACTAAAGAGCAAAATGGCACAAGAAAGTCCTGAATTATCTGCAGTTACTTTAAATATAAATGGATTAAACTCTCCAGTCTAAAGGCAGAGATTGGTGGAATGGATAAAAAAGCATGACCCAACTCTATGCTGTTTAAAAGAGAATCACCTTAAATTCATAGACATAAGTAGGTTGAAAGTGAAAGTATAAAAAAAATTAACTATGCATGTATTAAACAAAAGAGAGCTAGGATAACTATATAATATCAGATAAAATAGACTTTAAGGAAAAAACTTTTATGAGGGACAAAGAGCATCATTATATTCTGATAAGGGAGTCAATTCAACAAAAATATGGAACAATTATAAATATATATACACTTAATGACAGAGAATCAAAATATATGAAGCAAATATTGACAGACCTGAAGGGAGACATAGATGTTTCTACATTAATAATAGGAGACTTTAATAGACCACTTTCAATAATAGACAGATCATCTAGACAGAAGATCAATAAGGAAATAGAGGACTTGAATGATATTATAAACCAACTAGACCTAACAAACATATAGGACATTGACCCAACAGCAGCAGAATATACACTTTTCTCTAGTGCACATGGATCATTTTCCAAGACAGACCATATGTTAAATCACAAAACAATTCTCAATAAATTCAAAATTATCAAAATCATACAATGCATCTTCTTTGAGCACAGTAGAATAAAGCTAGAAATCATTAATAGGGAGAACTGGAAAATTCACAAATATGTGGAAATTCCAAAACACACTGTTAATCAATGGGTCAAAGAAGAGATCACAAGGGCAGTTAGGAAATATCTTAAGGTGAATGAAAATGAAAATACAACATACAAAAACCTCAAAACTGGAGGATCTAGAAAAAGAAGAGCAACCTAAACCCAAAGCAAGGAGAAGGAAGGAAACAACAAAGTTGAGAGTGGAAATAAATGAAATACAGAATTTTAAAAAAACAATAGAGAGATTCAACAAAACCAAAAGTCAGTTCTTTGAAAAGATCAATAAAAGCAAAAAATGTTTAGCCAGACTGGTAAAGAAAAAAAAAGAGAAGATGCAGATAACTAAAATCATAAATGAAAGGGGGCATTACTAGTGACCCCACAGAAATAAAAAGGATTATAAGAGGATACTATGAACAATTATATGCCAACATTTTTAGATAACCTAGATGAGATGGACAAATTCCTAAAAACCCAAAAACTACCTACACTGACTTAAGAAGAAATAGAAGATTTCAAGAGACCAATAGCTAGTAAAGAGATTGAGTCGGTAATCAAAAACCTCCCAGAAGGAAAGCCCAGGACCAGGTGATTTCACAGGTGAATTTACAAAACATTCCAAGAAGAATTAACACCAATCCTGCTCAAACTCATCCAAAACACTGAAGAGGAGAAAACATTCCCTAACTCAATCTATGAAGCCAACACCATCATACCAAAACCAGATAAAAATACCATGAGAAAAGAAAATTGCAGACTAATATCCAATATGAATAAAGACATGAAAATCTTCAACAGAATCCAACAGCACATCAAAATAATTGCATACCATGATCAAATAGCATTTATCTCAGATATGCAAGAAAATTAATTTTCTAAAACTAATAAACAAAACTATAAAACTCCTAGAAGAAAACATAGGGATGCATCTTCAGGACATTGTGTTAGGCAATGTTTTCTAAGACTTTACACCCAAAGCATTAGCAATAAAAGAAAAAAAATGGGTAAATAGGACTCCATCAAAACTTAAACATTTGTGCATCAAAGGATTTCCTCATGAAAGTAAATAGACAACCTACAGAATGGGAAAAATTATTTGGAAATCACACATCCATTAAGGGTTTAATATACAGACTGTATTAGAATCTTACAACTCAGCAACGAAAAGAAAAAAAAACTCAATAAAAAATGGGCAAAAGACTTGAATAGACATTTTTCTAAAGAAGATATACAAATATCCAAAAACATGAAAAGATGCTCAACAACATTAGCCATTAGGGAAATGCAAATGAAAACCACAATGAGATATCATTTCACTCCCATTAGAATAGCTACTATTTAAAAAAGAAAGAAAGAAAAAGAAAGAAAGAAAGAAAGAAAGAAAGAAAGAAAGAAAGAAAGAAAGAAAGAAAGAAAGAAAGAAAGAAAGAAAGAAAGAAAGAAAGAAAGAAAGAAAGAAAGAAAGAAAGAAAGAAAGAAAGAAAGAAAGGAAAAATAACAAGCTTTGGAGAATATGTGGAGAAATAGGGACACTTGTTCATTGTTGATGGGAATGTAAAATGGTGTAGCCACCCTAGAAAATAATTTGTCAGTTCCTCTGAAAGTTAAGTACAGAATTTTCATATGACCTGGCAAGTCCACTTCTTGGTATATACCCAAAAGAATTGAGAGCAGGGAATCAAACAGATATTTGCACACTGATGTTCATAGAGGCATTATTCTCAATTGTCAACAGATGGAAGAAATCCAAGTGTCTGTCAAGAGATAGACACACAAAATATGGTATATACATTCAACAGAATATTATTCAGCCATCAGTAATAAAGTTCTGATCCATGTGACAACATGGATGAATCTTGAAGACATCATGTTGAGTGAAATAAGCCAGGCACAAAGCGACAAATATTGTATGATATCCCTGATCTGAAATCATTAGAATAAGTAAATTCATAGAATCAGAAACTAGAATACAGCTTACCACGGGCCAGGGCAGGAGTAGTCAATGGAGAGTTAATGCTTAATTGGTACGGAGTTTCTCTTCGGGGTGATGGAGAAATTTTGGTAATAGAAGTTGGTGATGGCAGCACAACAATGTGAATGTAATTAACACTACTGAATGTGGTTAAAACGGGAAATTTTAGGTTGTATATGTTAGTAGAATAAAAGATTCTTAAAACACAAACAGTAAATCCTAATAACTATGGATATGGCTAATAGTAAAATTATAATAATATTCTTTCATAATTCTAACAAAGATACCACACTAATACAAAGTGCTAATAATAGGTGGGCATATAAGGGAATTCTGTGTTTTTTGCATAATTTTTCTGGAATCCTACAACTCCTCTAATAAAGAAATTATAAAAAATACTTTACAATAAACCAAATAAAAGTTAATGACAATGTATGTCAGAAGGTGATAAGTGTGAAGGGAACTAGCGAGTAGGCAGAGTGCTAGAGTTAGTAAATGGACAGTTTCATTGAGGACATTTGAGCAAAGCCTAAGGACTAGGGAGTGAGCCAGGCAGGTGTAGGGGGAGAGAGATTCCTGGGAGAGGAGGCAGCAAGTGCAGAGGTCCTTGAGCAGGGTCATGCCTGGCATGGTCATGAAAAAGCCAGAAGGCCAGTGTGTCTGGAGCGGACAGATCAACGGGGAGAGGAGCAGGAGATGAGGTTAGCGAGGAGGCTGGGGTGGAGGACTCATTCCTTTAGGGCCATGGGGTCTGAGACGGGGTCTGAGACGGAAACAGATGAGACATGATATGACAAATATAAAAGCATCACAGGTGTTCACTCTGGCTGCAGTGTGGGATGCAGACTGTTAGGGGAATAATCCAGGACAGAGAGGACAGGGATGAGGCACCGGGAGGCCGCTGTGGCCGTGATGAGAAGTGGTCGGGGTCTGCAAATATTTTGGAAGCAAACTGGCAGGTTTGCTGATAGAAGTGACGTGGAGCATGAGGGGAAGAGAGGGGTCAACGGTGACTCCCAGTTTCTGGCCTAAGCAACAGGAAAGATGGAACTGCTGTAACTGAGATGAAGGACCTGTGGGATGGGGCAGCCGTGAGGGAAGTGAGGGGAGTGGAGAACAGGAATTCCACTTGAGAGGCGTTGTATTTGAGATGCCTGATGGACATGACCGGGGGAGATGTTGAGTTACTAGCCTGGGGTTCAGGGCTATATCCATGAACACGTGAACAGCATTTAAAGCCATGAGTCTGGTGAGCTTCCCAAGGGAGTGAGTGAAGACAAGGAGAAGAGGACCAAGGACAGAGCACTGGGAAAGGCAGGCTTGACAGGTGGAGGATCCAAGAAGGAACCAGCAAAGGTGGCTAAGGAGGAGCAGACAGGGAGGCAGGAGGAGGACCGGGTGAAGGTGAGGTCCCAGGAGCACTTTCAGGGAAGAGAGCAGCCATGGAAAACTGAGGTAGGTGAGTCTCATCAAAACGAATCACTGTGCTTGTCGATGCTGAGGCCCCTGGGGCCCTTGACTAGAGCAGGCGTGGTGGAGCGTGAGCGGATGAAATCCTGGCAGGGTGGAATTAAAAGAAAATGAGAGGAGAGAAACTGGAGGCAGTGAGTGTAACAACTCTTTTGGGGTGTTTTACTGTAAAGGGAAGCAAAGGTACCAAGAGATGGCTAGTTTGTTTTTTATTTTGTATTCTGGGACTGGAGAAATAATGGGGTGCTGGTCCATTGATGGGAATGATCGTGTGGAAAGGTAAAATTGATGATGCAGGAGCGGGAGGGGAGGGAGGCTGGGATGATGTCCTTGAGCAGGTGAGAGGGACTGTAACCAGGCATACAAGCGGGGCCTTCGTTTATTTTGTCAGAGGATGTCAGAGCCATAAGGGGTTCCCCCAAGGGGCTCCTAGTGCTAATGATCATCCTTCCAGATAGTTCTCCGTGCACTCACAAAATGAACAGAACTTTATGCAAAGTAGCGTCATGTGTTTCATATTTTTCATCAAACTGTTTTTATTGGAAAAATTTGGTGGGGAAGTTCCTGTGCCAGCGCATAGGGACCATGCTTTTTACTGGCGGCTTAATAGTCAATGGTAGGGAGGTGTCATCGTTTATACAGTCATTCTCCTACTAAAGGATATTAGATTGTCTCACATTTTGTTATTATATAGTTACAAATGACATGAACATTCTTGCATAAATACATACTCCTGAGTATTTCAGAATGGTCAATTCCTCCTAGAATTTGAATTGCTGCGACAAAGGGTATGTGCATTTTGAATTTTGATAGATGCCGCTCAAATGTCCTCTACTAGGGCTGAGAGTGCGAGTCAGACACGGGGGGTTGGGTTTGAATTTGGACGTTGACAGCAGAATTGCTTAAAGTAGGCTTCAACTTTAAAGTGGTGTCAGAAACATAATTGATAAACACTTGTCCCCCATCTCCACGCTGCAGGAATGGGCTGGTCTGGAAAGCTGAAGAGGCAGAGAAGTGGGAGAGAGAGAAGAGAGAAGCAGATAAAGGTAGGAGGTGGGGAGAAGTAGAGATCTGGGGAGTGGTTGGGCGGTCTGGAGCAGGGCATCGGGTTCCAGCCTGGCTCTGCAATCAAATAGCTGTGGGGTCTTCCAATAAGAGCACTGTGGCCTTGGGAAATGACTCAGCTTCCCTGGGCCTCGGCTGCCTTGTCTGTGAAAATGAGTGGGTTGGACCAAGTGTTCTGAAGATCCCACCAACTCTAAGCCCTAGCACTCTGCACTTAGGGTAACAGTAGCTCCAATCCCATTGGATTGTTGGGAAAATGAAATGAGATCAGTCATGCTCATAAATATTTGTGTTTTCCCTTTTGCTTCTGTTAATATGTTTTCTTTAATTGTCCCCTACCTGAACTCAGTAGAGGACATCTGACATCTGTGGGTTTTTATGACTGGTGTCTGTTCTTTCCTTTACTGATAAAGCTGTACCCCCTTCTCCACTCTCAGCCCACATCGCTTGGGTGGGTTAACCTCACTTCAGGGATGGACCCTGATTGGCCTAAGCCAGTCCACGCATCCCAACTCTCTGTCCTTAGAGATGGCTCAGCGATGGGATATGGCTCTTGAAGCCAATGGCAGTCGACCCCGGACTTTTGATCAACTATGAGGAAGAGAAACTCTCTTCTCTGCCAAACTCCAGTCTGGATGGAAACCATCGGGCCACTAGTGAGGGGGATCCAAGCATTGTCTTGCAGGGGGGAGGGATGTGAAAGTAAAAACAGGTCGTGCTGGCATCTCTGAGCCCCTGAATCGAGCTGGTCCTGCAGGCTGCCCTGTCTCTGAGAGTTTCAACGGCGTAAACCAGTAAGTCCCCTCTGAAGTCCAGCCAGGTTGGGCTGAATTTCCTGCCACAGGAAGAAAAAGATCCCCTGGCTGCCCCCACCCCGCACCTAATTATCTAACCTGAAACCAGACCAGAGGTTTGCCATCTCCATCTTTCTTCCCGAGTGAGTCAGTTTCCTCTCTTTCTGCCCCTTCTCCCTCTTTTCTTCCCTCCCACAGAGGAAGCCGCAGAAAGCGCCCTGTAATGGCATCTCCAAGGGCGAGGGCACATTAACTGTAGACTCTAATGAGCCATGCAGCCCTCACAGCCAGACCGGACCCACCCGGGGACAGGAAGAGCTGCGAGTCAGCGCTGTGGGTCCTGGCACTGACTTGCCTTCCTCCAGCAGGAGGCTGGTTTAGCTGGGAGGCCACTGCTCATATTTGTAGTGGGAGGACAGGGTCAGAACAATGGAGAGTCAATACCTGAATTGGGAGGGGCCTCAGAGATCCTCAAGTTAGTCTCTCATTCTGCAGATGTGCAGACCAAGCCCAGAGAGGGTGAGTGATTTGTCCCTTGTCACACAGTGATTCAGGCGTAGAGGCAACCCAATTGCCCAACTACTACTTAACCATATTGCTCCCCAAAGATCTATTCTATGTCCTGTTCAGGCCCTCGTATCCACCTGATTCTTGATAGAATTAGCCCTAAGTAGCACCCCTAGTCCTCAGTATGCCTTGACATAGCTCTGAGACCTCACCACACTAAACACCCCAGGTAGCCAGCAAGTCTTCTCTGTTTTTCTGCTGCAATAGAGTTGGCAACTGCTAATGCCATGGTGATCTGATTGGGCACCAAGAGCATCCCAGAATGGAACCGATTATGAGCTAAGATCTGTGCTTGGGGCATAGCTCCTTTTCTCAGGTCTTAAGGAACCCATCTTCACCCCTACTCAGGATCTCCCCTTGTCACCTGTTCCAGCACCCCCCATGGAACTGCTTGCAGGGCACACCTGTGTTCTGCCCACTTTGCTGCAGGATCTCCTGGCCTGACCTTTCTGGCTATCTCTCACCTGCTCCCAAGCTCTTTAAATGTTGTGCCTTGCTTCCCATTGCCTGTGGTTGGGGCTGTCCAAAAACCTTCTTGTCTATTCTGGCAGGAAAGCCTGTTGCTGTTGCCCAAATCCCTGATTCTCCACCTCTCGTCCACCCATCCTCTTGCTACCACATGGTGCCCAGAGCATCTCAGGTGACCAGCAGTGGGACAGATGAGGGTTGGAAGGCAGGGTTCTCCACCACTCCCACCCAACTCAGTAAGTTGTCAGTGGGTGCTTAGGTATTGAGCACCTACTGTGTACCAAATACCATGTTGAGAGCTTCCCATCGATCCTCCCATGACCCTCACAACTGCCCTGTAAGGGAGGGCTCATCAGGTCTGCTTTCCAAGTGGGGAAACTGTGTTCCGGGGGTTAAGTCACTGCCCCAAGGTCACCCACTTGACCTGAAGAGGCCCCTAGGGAAGATCAAGGGCACACACATCCTCTCCCTCCCACTTTCCCTGTCTCCTAAGATGTGGTTTTCCATAACTTGCAGGTACAACCCCATGCTGCCATCCCCATTCATAACTCCTTCCTGGCCTTTGTTTACGTGGAACCATCCCATCGATTCTGCTTAGTAAATGTCAGAGATTCTTTCCTGGAGCTGCAGGCTGGTGACCATGTGGTCACCAGACACTGTTGTGAAGCCCCAGACCTGCTCCTGGAGGGGCCTGGTTGAATCGCCTCACTGGTGCGCATTGTGTCTGCAAAAAGGCCTGCTCCACTTTGGACTTTGTGGTAATCACAAGGTGCTTGTTAGCAGAAACAATGTATGGTAGTTGAAAGGCTGAAAATGAGGATTTTAGTGATGGGACGGCTAGGCTCAGGCAAACATGTTCACAATCAGATAGCCATTTGGGTAAAAAGCAATGTGGTCATGAAAATTTAATTCAACTCTTATTTGTGTTGAATAATTGAATACAGAATTAGAGCCTCATGACTGCCCCAAGCCTGTCTCTGGAAGGGAAGACAGAGCGGTGCCTGCTTCTGGTAGAAACCTGAAAATACCCCAAGTGATGAGGGGTTTGAGATGGCCAGCCCCAGGTGCCGCCCGCCCCATCACCTCTTCTCTCAGGGAAGTTAGCTTTCCTCTTTCCTGCTCTGGTCAGCCAGCAGGAAGTGAGCATATGGGAGGAAGAAACAGGGGGAAGCCACAGGAAAATTTGGGGGATTAGAGGTATGGAGAGACCATGGAGCTTGGAGTCCATCAGAACAAGTTATAATTTCTGATTCAATAACTCACAGAAAAGTCACTTTACTTCTTTGAATCCCAGTTTCCTCATGTGGAAAACAGGGACTGTAACTGCCATCTGGGTAGAAATGCCGATTGCTTTTTCCCTGTACTTCTCTCCTTGTCAGCCCATGAGTCTGCTGAGTCCTGCCCTCTCCCATTCCCACAGCTTATTAATAGGGCTGGGTGGACACCTCACCCAGGTGGGCAAATCCAGTTCTCGCTCCTGGGAATCTTCACTTGGGATGAGGAGAAAAACATCAATTGACTATGAAATTCCTATCTGGAAGAACATGTAGCTTAGGAGTAGATACTGCCATTTTGGTGTGGCTGCTGTGGGTTGGGAGTGAGCAGAAAAGCCAGCCTGTGAGAGAATGAAGACGATGAGCAAGGGAAATAGAGATGGGTCATCCTGCAGGTCCAGTCAGGAAGATAGAAGCAGACAGACAAAGATAGGGGCAGTCTCTCAGGGACCGGCAGGCCCCAGGGTGCATGGCCAAACTTTTAAGGTTGGGTTCTGAGGAATCCTAAACCTTTTTTCTACTTGAGCTTGTATCGATTCGTGTTAACAGTTAAGATTCTTTTCTACTGCATGGGTCAGAAAACTCAACCAAACTACCTTAGGCGAGAAAGGAATTCATGGACTCTCAGGGTTAAGACTGGTTTCAAGCTTGGCTCGACGGGGCCTCCAGTATTGTCACCAAGACCTGCTTTCTCTCCATCTCTCCTCCACATGTTGTCTTCACTCGTAGCCTCTGATGACATGCTGGCAACAGCTCTAGACTACACACTTCCAGGTTCAAGTTCAGTGGCAAAGTATGTCAAGAGGTCTTTCCCCGAAGCCTCAGAAAAGGTCTCATTGCATCTCATTGACTGTGGTTGGGTCACTTGCCCATCCCTGAGCCAAGTACTGGACCTACGGGATGCACTGCTCGGACTAGTTTAAGCCCAGGACCTGCCCCGCCTCTGAGCTGTGGATGCAGCCTCACCTGTGGACTGAGCAGGAAAAGGGGATCCCAAAACAAAAGCCAGTGCTGCTCCTAAAAGAATGAGGAAAGCAACCGGCAACCCTGACACCCCACACAAGAATTTTAAGAGTGAAATGAGCTCATTTAAGACATACATCTGGAACAAAGCAGATGTTCAATAAATGCTCCATTCTCCTTAATGCCCCTAAATGGGTAGCTTTTTAAAATAGTTCACTGATGCTGGTAATCCAACCCCCTTGTCTGGTATGGCCCCACAGTTTAGCTTTTTGAAATCTACAGGCCAGTCTCTTCAGTGCCTTCCATAGACCTCACAATGCCATCCCCTGGGCTGGAAAGTCCTTCCCACACTATTGTCTTCCCCAAACCTGAAAAGAATGTTGGAATCAAGGCTCACCTCCTCCTTAAAACCTTCTGAGAATCATCCAGCCAATTTGTTATGTGAGGGTTTTAAGAGTAAATATAGTGGGATTTTTAAAATAAAACACTGAAATTCTACTCATTGCAACCAGGAGGTGGTAGCTATCATCAGGCTTGGAGTTGTTTGATTTTGCAGAGCATGTAATCGCTGTATGGCATCAATAGCTGACGATGCTATTTGCAAGCAGCATGGCACAATGAAAGAAACATGGACTGTGGAATCAGAAGGATCTGGGACCCAATTCTGGCTCGAGTACTGTGTCAGTTTTCCTTCACTGCATGACAGTTACCAGATTCTTAACAGCTTGAAACCACATGTACTTATTACTGCAGAGTGTCCGGGAGTCAGGAGTCCAGGTACAACTTACCTGGGTCCTCTGCTCAGGGCCTCACAAGGCTGCAGGCAAGGTGTCGGCCAGGCTGCACTTTCCTGTGGGAGAGAACCTGCTTCCAAGCCCACTCAGGGTGCTGGCAGAGCCCAGCTCCTCATGGCGGTCAGGGGTCCTAAGGCCGCCCGCAACGCCTTGCCATGTGGGCTCCCTCAGCGTGCTGGCAAAGATGAAAGGAGGCACTCTGACCTTGGAGGGGGTGGGGAGGGCAGTCTCTCTCTTAAGGACTTTGACCCGATAAAGTCAGGCCCACCGGGAAAATCTCCCTGACGAGTGACTCAGAATCACCTGATGTGGGACCTTTATTACATATGCTAAATCCCTTCAAATTTGTCACATCCTATTGGCTAGAAGCACTTCACAGGTCCTGCTCCCACGCAAGGGGATACGGGCATGAGCCTCAGGGGACCAGGACTCCCCCAGCATCTCTCGGAGGAAAATGCAGACTGGGACCCCCTTCTCTCTGGAAGGGGCAGCCGCTCAGGCTCACAGAGAAGCCTCCATTTTCCGCACAACCTGCTCTGGCGAGCCAGGCCCCTCCTCCTAGGTCTGCACCACACGCTGCCTAATCCCCCTCCTGAGAGCCCCGCGGCTCTAACTTAATGTGCGGCTTTAATTTTTACCTTCAGGGAGAGACTCGATCCACAGATAAACACAAAAGACCTGCTCTGATGAAGGCACCTTGTCTCCCTCGGGTGAAAATGGAAAGCCCACTGCAGCCCCTGCGGTAACACACCGTTAGCCCATGTCAGGGCCGAACAGCCACCCGAACGCGGGGCATGGCCGCCGCGTCCCGGCAGGTGCTGGGGCTCAGGCGGTGGTGCTGGCAGCACTCAGGGCAACAGGCAAGTCCAGGGCTCCGGGGCCCAGTGGCCAAGCCTGGTGTGGGCTGAGGCTGGCGAGGTCACAGGACAGCAGCAGCAGTTCATGGACGTGGCGAACCTCTTTACCCTTGAGACCCAGCCAGGCCCAGCCCAGTCTGGTGTCCACTAGGTCCATGAAGATGGGCAGCAGGGGACACTGTTGGATGTTGGGGCATCTTTTGGGGGCCCCTTTCTTGATGCTGTCTGGTGCTGCCAGACCTGTCGTGGGCTCTGTTTCCCTTGGATGGTCCATCTCCAGCCTCTCTGCCTTGATTATGGGATTTTTGTCTCCCTAGTACTCAAAACCCAGCTTCTCCTGGACTGTACCAGGGAACAACGCACTGTGGTGGATGAGAACTGTCCCTGGCTCCATGAGACCCACCCCTAAGGCAAGCCCAGAACTGGGCACAGTGTGTTCTGTCTCATCCCACCCCCAGGGAAGAGGTCAGAGAGTGAGGACAGGGAGAACCTCATTTCCCCTGCACACTCCACCTAGAGCAGAGCCTGCACTGGACAGCTTGGGGTGTAATAGCTGCCACGTGGCAGTACATCCCAGCGGTTAGGTGTGCAGGCTCAAGAGACAGACTGCTTGGCTGTGCACCCCACTCAGTCACTTACTAGATGTGAGGCTTAAGTTATCTAACCTGTCTGAATCCCAGTTTACTCATCTGTAAATGAGAATAATATTTACCCTCTTCGGATATCAGTTTTCCCTTCAATAAACTAGAAAAATATTTATATTTCATTTACTTCCAGGCTCAGCAAGGACATGATCATGCCTGTCTCTTGTCACTGTTCCCCCAGGGCTCAGCTCACAGCAGGACCTCAATATGTGTTGGTTAAATAAATGCATAAATAAGATGATCTCTGATGGCCTCTGCCACACCTGCCAGCATGAATCGGTGTCTGCATCTTTATGAGACCCCAGGGCATGAGTGTACTCCTCCAAGTCCTAGAAGCCCTGGAGCCTCCACTTCCCCAAACTCTCCTCCTCAACACTCATTTGTTAGGCTGCCTCCCTAAGCCTGAACCTTCTCTGGAAACCAGCACAGTCGTGCCTATTTTCCCCTGGCTGCTGGGAGACACCCTATAAACGGGCTGTCTTCTTCTCTCTCTGGTCCAGGCTCAGGCTGCTGTGTCCACTCCACCCAGACAGGAGGTATACAAGCAGCTTCTGTCCTGCCCTGGCAGGCTCTGGAACTCATTGTGCAACCCAGACTGGGATCACACCTGTTGGGGGCAGCCCTGGCTGAGAACACACCTGTCAGGGGAGCCCTGGGTCCCTGGTTATCACCTGAAACCATTGTCCTTCTCTGGCATGATGGGGTAGACTCCCTCCTTACTCTACAATCTGGTTTTTCTGGCACTGAAGCTCTTTCAGAACTCATGCCTGTTAGCCCAAATTCATGCATTTATGTAACCAACATGTATTGAGGTCCCACTGTGAGCTGATCCCTGGAGGAACAGTGGCAAGGGACAGGCAGTGGTCTGTCTACCTCTCTTTGGCCATCCCCATTTGCTGTGGGAAGGTCCCCCTTCCTGTTTTGCCCTGTGACTCTGGGGCTCCTTCCTCAGCAGAGGGGGCCTAGGAGAGAGGAAGCAGAAGGTGGGTAAGGGAGGGGCTTGAAGAGAGCGCAGGGCTCTCCCACCTTCTTTTTCCATGTCAAAGCCATTGCACCCCTGTGGGAGCAGGGAGAGAGCGACTCAGACATCCCCTCTCCCTCTGAGGGACAGAGCCGGGGGTGGGGACAGGGGCAGGGAAATGCTGCATCACACAGCGGAGAAAACGATCCGGGACGTACTGAGTTTGCGGCCCACGGGTCCCCTCTCCTCACCCTCCCTGACTTGATGCACAACAGCCCTTTCTTGCCCTTGCAATTCATGCTTCAAATGGGCTGGTTTTCTTCTCTTGTTAAGAGTTTAATTCATTTACAGCTCTTGGATGTTTACATTCTTTTTCCAAAGTATATTCTATATAAAAAGATCAGTTCCAAGGAGACATCCAAGTCTGTGGAAATTAGGTCTATTAACAAGTGGTAAGTAGCTGGTCATTGGAGGATGGGCCTTGAGACTAAAGGCAAAGGAAGAGGACAGCTCGGGCAGACTTCATACCAAGGGTTTTAGGGGTCTTGAATGACTGCCTGTCTCTGGCTGAATTAAAGTTCATCCTGGAGTCTGAAGAAGACTGAGAACGCGGCATACAGCAAATCAGCCCTATGCAGTGGACAAAGGAGAGACTCTCAAATCTCAACCCCCAAAGGGCATGAATATGTTGTTGAGCAGCCTTCTTGTTCCCACAGCCCATTTGAATGGGAGCATCCATCCTTCTGCACATGCCTGGGCAGTGGGGAGGGAAGAGACAAAAATTACCATGTCAACACTACACCCCACCACAGACAAGGAGGCAGGGCGGGAACCATTTCTGGAGGTGAACAGAGAGACTGAGGGGGAGGATAGGAAGAGCGGCGGGGAGTGCCCTGTCTTCATCAGAGTCCAATCAGGAGACAGAGATCACAAAAGTAATTTGAGCAGGGAAAATTTAATCTAAAGTTAACTAATAAAAGATGATTACTAAACGGAGTAAAATAGAATGCTAAAGAATACAGGAATATAAAATGTAGAGAGCAATACCCAAGGAAAAGTACCCAAGGGAGGAACAAGCTTGGAAGAGGGTCACACTGACCAAGGCCACAATTCAGACTCGGTTGGAAACGTGACGGTGGCCCAGGGGATGATGGAGAAGTTCACTGGGGTGCCATGGGCTAGAAATGGTCCAGTCAGTGGGCCGAAGCTAGTGAGCAGGAATCTACCTGATGGGCGATGAAACTCACTGGAGGATAAGCACCACTGGGTCACTCACGTACCACTGACAGCCACGTGATAGGGACAAGAAGAAAAATAAACCAGAACGTGGAAGAGATGCTGCTTCATCTTCTATAGGCTCATACTGTCTCCCCAGCACCCTCTACTGACAAGGTCTAGCATTGCACCATCTGGCAACGGAGAACTGTTTACAGGGTCCAGCTTGGGTATCACAGAGCAGGGCAAAGAAGAGTGGAGTTAGAGCTAAAAGGCAACAAATTAATAATGACACAATCCCCTACCTCTCAGAACATTAACTGAGGGGTACTTGCTAGAGACTCTGAGTGATGGAATTAGGCAAAGACCCAAGACCTCATCTGATGCCAGATGAGTTGGGGCTTGATCAAGAAAAAGATGTGACCATGAGATGGCAGTAACACACAGTGAGCTTTATTTGGGTGCTACTTGGGCAGGTTTGCCTGGTAGGGAAAGCCCCTCTCAGCAGGAAGCTTTCCAGAAGTGGTGGCATGAGGCCATACCCAGGAAGGGAGCAGAGCAAGGAAAACCCTGGGGGAGAGGGGAGTTGGAGAGAGCGCTTATGTGTCTAGGTGATGTCACTTAGCACTGCGGGGAATCCGTGGATCAGGGAGCTCTAAAGAGCAGCAGCAGTTTTGGGGTCTTTTATAGCCTGGGGGTTTGTCTCATCTATGCCTAGCAGATTTGGG
>JAQZBX010038801.1:0-23274 GCA_029593785.1 Cabassous unicinctus
TCACTAAAAGGAGTCAATCATTTATATTTCTTCTCATCTCAAACATTTCAATTAACACAGCACTCACCTTATCATCTAAAATGAGTTTTTAGAAGTTATCAATATAGACTTATAAGAAAAGATACTAATTTGTTACTGACTCTGAAGGAGCTCAAGGTTGTTATGTCTTTAAATCCTGCAAAACTGAAATGTGATTTGCAGTTATGTCCTAATTTCCTAATTTCAATAAAAATTCTATTACAGAAAACCTATAAATGATCTAATTTAATTAAAATATATGCTGAGCACTGAGTAAATAAAAGGAATGCAAGGATGAGTAAGACAGTTTCTGCACAAAGAACTCTAAAAGAGGAAATGGTAAAATAATTATTAAATCAAATACTCATGAGGGAGTAATTGAATTAAGAAAAATCCCCTCAGAAGTAAAGATTAAGTTGGGTTGTAAAGGACAATTATGGAAAAGGACAACAAAGAAGGCATGGGCCAATAAGTACAACTCCAAAGGTGTTCCATGAAGCTGTGCAGTTAACAGATTACATGGATAAACAACAGAAGTCCTGTATCAGACAAAGGAAACATGTTTGCAAAGCTGAGGCAGCACAGAAATGATACGAATTGGGAACCAATTTTTAAAAGTTTCGTACTACTAAAGTCTAACATGAGAAGAGAAATAAAGTTCCCATGCCCTCGTTGTTTGCACTTGCTGTATCTGTTCATCTTCTTGTTTCTTTAGAAGGCACTGGGAACTGAACCCAGGGACTCCGATGTGGGAAGGAGGTGCCTAAATCGCTTAAGCCACCTCCATTCCCTGGTTCGTTTTGTCTCTCGTTATGTTTTCCTTTTGTGTCTCTTGTCGTGTCAGCTCGCCTGCCCTTTGCGCCAGCTCACCATCCTGCTTGTCCTCTTTAGGAGGCACGGGGAACCTGTGCTCCCTGCTTTGTTGTGCCTCTTACGTTTTTCTTCTTGTGTCTCTTGTTATGTCATCTTGTTGACACCTGCCCATCACACCAGCTCACTGTTTTCTTTAGGAGGTACTGGGAACCGAACCATGGACCTCCTATGTGGTAGGCGGGAACCCAATCACTTGAGACACATCTACTTCCCAGAAGCTGGATTTTTAAGAGTCTTGTTTTGTCATTAAGAGAAGCGAAAGAAAGGATAATTTACCCAGCGAGAGTAAGGTAATCTACAGTCTATCAAAAGCAAAGTATCTGAAGAAGACAGTTGACTAAGGAATCCATTTTCTCCAGGGGCTAAGGGGATATCTAGCTTTCAAAGGCAGCAACAGCAGGGGTAGGTACCAGCCCTGGTGTCACATGCTGAATACTGATGATATGAGCAGTGATGTCTGTGCCCAATGGCCGCAGCAAAAGCAACTCCACTGGTGTAATTTTTGCATTTTCCTGACTGCACAGTCTTCATGACTGATTCTCAATCTTTAATGTCTTTTCTACTTAACCTGTTAATTTTTACCACTGAAAACCCCAACTGATATACCAGAGAAAAGGAGAGTAAAGTTGAAGTTATGACAGATGAAATAATGGAACCAACACTTAAAGCCCAGACAGAAACTTTGGCCTTAAAGAAGTAGAGAGACAGCTGTTACTGGGGTTCCGTTTCTCTGCTTTTCTCTATTCTGCTTCATCTGAAGGAGGATGGGAAAAAATTTGGCAGGTAGAGAAATTTTTAATTTGTAAAACAGAAGAGAAACTAATATGCAGAGTAAAAAAGCAGTAGGCTGTTTAAAAAGATGATGACAAGGTCTAGAAAGCTTCTATGAAAAGTAAAAGAAGTGACTAAAATATTAAAATTGTCCTTTCTCCACTAGCACACTCCCAACCAAAATTCATTTTTGAGAAGAATAAATCACATTCATTTTTAAGATCAGGGTAAGTTTGTTTAAACTGTGGGTTATAAGTTTGGGTGCAAGTAAGAGAAATAATTGAAAGGATCTATTTATGCATCTATTGCCCTCACTGTATCATAGGCTCCACCTCCAAGGCAGGGACCATGGCTCATTGATAAATAAAAGAAACATTGGCGTGCCTAGTATATGGAAATGAAGATGGAGGGCAGATCCAAAGGACAAAATTTTAAATACTTCAGAATTGATTAGGATAAGTTTTGTTTACTAGGTCAAAATAAATAGAAATGATACTTGAATATATTCTGTTACTACTACAAAAGTAGACAGATATACCTCCTAAGATGAGGAAACAAAGTTTTTCTTTTTATTTTACTATTTAATAAACTTTATCACCCTCCTCCTGTGAGTCCTATGGTCCTAAATAGTTACAAAGTTACCATTAACCTTCATTTTTACACTCAACAATTGGGAGGAGCACAGTATCACTGAAGCTAAGCCTCCTTTCAATTCTTGTTTCTTTTCAGTGCCCAAGGGTACTGAGGGACGAAGATGGGAAAGGAACCAGGGCAGCATTGGTAGTTGTTTTTTTTTTGTTGTTTGTTTGTTTTTAAGTTCTCAGGTGATACAATTGTGCAACCATTTTAATAGTTTATCAGTTGATTCTTTTGGTTTCCTAGGTAAAAAATCTTATTGTGTACTTATAATTTCTCTTCCTTTCTAATCTTATTTAATTTTATACATATTTTATTTATCAAGACAACCAATACAATTGAAAAGTGGTGACAGCCAGTATCCTTGTTTGATTTAAATAAGCATGCTTGTAATGTTTCAAAAGTGAGTATAATTTTGCTGTAGATTATTAGTTGATATCCTTTATTAAAACAAAATATTACCTTATTCACGAAGAACTTTTTTTCTAAATCACAGCTATAAATGCAGAATTTTTGTTAATGTGAATTACAAAGATGAGTTTTTCTCCCCCAATGGTGACCCATTCTTGCATTGCTAAGAGAAATCCTACTAGACTATCAATCCATTCAATTTATTATTTTATATACAAATTCAACAGCTATGTTCACAATAAAGTTGGTGCTCTCATGCTTTGTCAATTTTGGAACCTGATTATTCTGACTTATTAACATGAGTTAATGATATCCTACCTCTTTCCACATTCTAAAATAATTTAAAATAGAAACTAGCAGTTCTTTGAAGGGTTATTATGTAGAACCTGCCCAAAAAATGATCTAGTGCTTTGGGGGGAAGGAGGGGAGATCTTTTACTATATTTACTACATTTTTCCATGGTTACTGGTTTACTTAATTCTTCTAATTCAATTCTGGGGGGACAATTTAGATAATTTCCATTTCTAAGCCTTCAAATGTACTGGTAAAAGTGCTACAAAGAATTCATTTATAATTTTAAAATATTTTCCTTATCTGTAATTACGTCACTTATTATTGCCCATGTTGTTTATTTGTGCCTTCTTTTTCTTCCCATATTTGCCAAGAGTTTATCTCCTTTTGAAAAAATTCATTTCAAAGATGTTTGTTTTATTTAACATTTTTTAGTTTAATTCATTAATAACTGATTTTGTCTTAAATACCTATTCTGCTTTAAGGTTATTTTAATTTTTTCTAACTTCTTGTTTCAAAGGCTTGGTTCATTTTCTACTGTTTTCTTTTTCTAATAAAGGCACTTAAGACTAAAATTTCCATGTACCTCTTCAGCCACATTCTACATTTGTATTCTCATTATTTACTTCTAATTATTTTAATAATTTCATTTGAGTCCTAAGAGTTATCTGGAAATGTGAAAATGGAATCCCTATCAATTTTAGAATTCACTATAGCCTAGAACGTGGTCAATTTGGAGGGGAAAAATAAAAAACTTTGAAGGGTACACCAAGCAACAATACATATCTTAAATCCTGCCTTTAATCACTGACATAGAATCTAGAAGAAAATATTAGCATTAGAATAGTTATACTGAGACAAGAGAAAGTGCTGCTGCCACAAAAAATGACAAAGAATCAAATCAAGGTGATTCAATAGTGGAATGGACGCAGAAAAAAAAGTAAGCCAGGGAATTAAAAGATAAAGCTAGGACTTCCAGGAAGATGACGGACTAGAGACATGGGACTCTCTTCTGTCCCAGAAAAATAGCTAGACAACAGGCAGAAATGGCCCAGAAATAAATCTTCTAGGGATTAGGACACCAGAGGAAGGCTGGACACTGCCCAGGGACAAAGGAAAAGAACTGGGAGAGCAAAACTGTTAAAAGAAGCAGCTGCTACTGCTGTCATCCTCCTCCACACCGAAGACGCTTTTGAATACTTAGGCCTCTGGACGGTGGCTACAGACAAGGGGGACCCCAGTGGTCCAGCTCCCCAGGAAAAGGGACAGAGAGGGACATACTCTAAGGTGGACTCAGCTTTTGACCCACAGATTTGGTCTGTTGTATCCCAGGAGCCAACCCAGGCCAGATGGGGCCACACTACTGTTTGCCCTGGAAGCCAGGACCAGAATAAAGAGATCCAACCCTCTCAAGCTCCAAATCTACTAAGAGGGACTGATTGTTAAGGAAGCAGTTGGGAGTGGAATTATTTCCTACTGGGGAAAAACGAGGAGGATAGCAGCGAAGGTTGGAGAACTGTCTCTGAGAAAGTTTGAATTACAAGGCTCTTAGCCTCCAGACAGGAATATATAACACATTGATCCAATCTGTGTTGCAGCACTCACTCACTGACCAGGCATCTGCTGGCAGACCAAGGAAGTGCATGTGAGGAAATTAAAAGTAAGCGAGAGAGGCTTTTTCCAGACTTTATAGCCTCCTTCCCCAAGGCCCTAGGAAGCAGGTCTGCAATCCATTACCGAGTCCAGAGCCCAGTTTTGAGCAACTAGCAGGGACAACCCTAAAGACCCAGGTTGAACCAAGAATAAAAAAAACAGCAGTAACACACAGCCTCCTGCCACTAAATCCCTATGAAAGGCAGGGAAATTGAGCATCCGAGTAAACTCACCATCCTAAATCAGATGCCTAGACATCAGCAAAATATCACAAGCCATTCTGAGAAAATGGAAGACATGGCCCAAGAAAAGGAATGTATCAAAGCCCCAGAAGAGACACCGCATTTGAGACAACTAATCAACGAGATGCACACAAATTACCAAAGTCAAATTAATGAATTGAAGTGCAATATGGTAAAAGGGATAAATGACATCAAGCAGACATTGAGCGAGTACAAAGAAGAATCTGAAAACCTGAAGAGAAAAGTAACAGAGTTCATGGGAATGAAAGACACGAAAGGTGAGATCAAGAACACATTAGAGGGTGGCGGATGTGGCTCAAATGGTTGGGTGTCCATCTCTCATATGGAGGGACCCGGGGTCGATTTCAGGGACCTCCCGGTGAAAATAAAGAAAAATATGGAAGGCACGCGGGCTGCCAGGCCCCGCAAGCAGGTGTGCCATCAGGCCTCGTGGAGCCACACAGCAGGATGATGATGTAACAGGAGAGTGACACAAGGGACAGCCAAGACGAGACACGCCGAAAAAAAAACAGGAACAAAGGTGGCACAGGTGGTGGGACGCCTCTCTCCCCCATCAGAGGTTCCCGGGATCGAATACCGGTAAAGACAGGAGGAGAAGGATGAGAAGAGAGGGCAGGAAACAGACACGGAGAATTGCCCAGAGAATAGACACAAAAACAGCAAAAACGGCGGGGGTAAAAATGGATAAAAGTAAAATAAATGGAAAGGAAAGGAAAGGAAAAGGAAAAGGAAAGGAAAAGAACAGAACAGAACAGAACACATTAGAGGCATACAACAGCAGACTCTAAATGATGGAAGAATAAGTGATATCAAAGACAGAACAGCAGAAATTGGAGAGAGAAAAGAAAAGAACAGTGAGGGAAAAGAAAGGAAAAAATTGAGAAGAGGCTCAGGGAGTTAAATGACAATATGAAATGCAACAACATACATGTTGTGGGAGTTCCATAAGAAGAAGAGAAGGGAAAGGGGGCAGAATGAGTATTTGAGGAAATAACAGCTGAAAATTTCCCAACTCTCATGAAAGAAATAAACTTACATGTCCAAGAAGCATACCGTACCCCAATCAGAATAAATCCTAATAGACCTACTCCAAGACACATACTACTCAGAATGTCAAACATCAAAGTTAAAGAGAAAATTCTGAGAACAGCAAACCGTCACATACAAGGGATGCCCAATAAGAGTTAATGCTGATTTCTCATTTGAAACTATGGAGGAAAGAAGACAGTGGTATGATACAATTAGGATACTGAAATAAAAACCTGCCAGCCGAGAATTCTTTAATCCAGCAAAACTGTCCTTCAAATATTAAGGTAAGTATAAAATATTCACAAACAGAAACTAAGAGAGTTTGTAAAAAAGAATGCAACTCTGCAGGAAATACTAAAGGAAGCCTGAGAGCCTGAAAGAAGAAAGGAGAGGCTTGGAGGAGAGTATATAAGAAAGAATAGCAAAAAGGATAACCAAGAGAGTAAAAAGACAGACAAAAATAAGATATGACATGAAAACCAAAGAATAAAATGGTGGAAATAAATAATGCATTTACAATAATATCATTGAATGTGAATGGATTAAACTCCCCAATTAAAAGATACAGGCTGACAGAATGGATTAAAAAACATGAGCCATCCATATGCTGCTTAAAAGACTCAACTTAGAGCAGGGGTTCTTAACAATAGGTCCATGAGCTTGAATTGAAATAAAAAATAAAAAAAAATTATTCTTGTGGGCACAGGTTGGTGCGATTGTGATATATTAAATAATACACACACAGTATAGCGTGGACTTAGTAAGGGGTCTGTGGTTTTCACCTGACTGGCAAAGGGGTCTGTGGAACAAAAAAGGTTAAGAACCCCTGTCTAAGACCCAGGAATACAAACCAGCTGAAAGTGAAAGGTTGGAAAAAGATACTACAGGCAAATAATAACCAAAAAAGAGCAGAAGTAGCTATACTAATAATGAACAAAACTGACTTTAAATGCAAAAACGTTATAAGAGATAAGAAGGACTTCATATATTAATAAAAGGGACAATCCACCAGGAAGAAACAACAATCATAAATATTTATGAATCTAAACAGGGTGCCCCAAAATACATGAGGCAAACTCTAGAAAAACTAAAGGGAGAAATAGACATCTCTGCAATAACCACTGGAGACTTCAACACACCACTCATCATTAGATAGAATTAGAAGATTAACAAGGAAAAAGAGAAGGTGAACAATATAATAAACGAGTTAAGACTTAACAGACACATACAGAACATTGCACCCAAACTCAGTGGGTTATACATTTCTCTCAAGTGCCCATGGATCTTTCTCCAGGATAGACCATATGTTAAGTCACAAGACAGGTCTCAATAAATACAAAAATAGAGAAATTATACAAAGCACCATCTCAGATCATAATGAAATGAAACAAGAAATCAATAATATAGATGGGAAAGGGGAAAATTTACAAATGTGTGGAGGCTAAACAACACACTCCTAAAAAATCAGTGGGTCAACGAAGAAATTCTGTAAGTGAAATTAGTAAATATATTGAGACAAATGAAAACGAGAACACAACTTATCAAAATTTATGGGATACAGCAAAGGCAATGCTAAGAGATATTTATAGCCCTCAACACCTCTGTTAAAAAAAGAACTAAAATCAAAGATCTAGCTGAACAACAAACCAATCCCAAAGCAAGCAGAGGGAAAGAAATAATAAAGATTAGAGCAGAAATAAATGAAATTAGGAACAAAAAGCAATAGAGAAAATAAAACCAAAAGCTGGTTCTTTGAGAATATCAGTAAAACTGACAAACCCCTAGCTAGACTAACAAAGAAAAACAGAGTAGGTGCAAATAAATACAATCAGAAACCAAAAGGGTGAAGTTACGACTGATCCCACAGAAATAAAAAGGATCTTAAGAGATTATGAGAAACTGTATGCCAACAAACTAGACAATCTAGATGAAATGGGCAAATTCCTAGAAATGCACAAACAACCTACACTGATGTTACAAGAAATACAAGAACTTAACAAATCAATCACATTTAAAGAAATTGACACAATCATAAAAAAATCTCCCAACAAAGAAAAGTCTAGGACCAGATGGCTTCACAGGTGCACTCTACCAAGCATTTTGAAAAGAAGTCCTGTATTCAGCTCCCAGTGCCTCCTAAGAAACAAGGAATATGAACAGACACAGCAAGTGAAAAACAAGGGGGTAGGGAGAAATAAATAAATAAAATAAATCCTTAAAAATAAATAGAAATAAAAATAAAAAACATGGGAGGAATTCACTGCCTTTGACATGGGAGGAATTTCACTGCCTGTCTTTGAAATATATTACAAAGCTACAGTGGTCAAAACAGCATGGCACAAGGCATAAAGACAGACACATCAATCGGTGGAATAGAACTGAGAGTCCAGAAATAAACCCTCAACTCTACAGCCAACTGTTTTTCAACAAACCTACCAAAGCCATGTTAATGGGACAAAACAGTCTCTTCAACAAATGGTGCTGGTATCCATAACCAAAAGAATGAAAGAGGACCCCTATCTCATTCCCTGTACAAGAATCAATTCAAAATGGATCAAAGACCTAAATATGTAAGCTAGGACCATAAAACTATTAGAAGAAAATGTAGGGAAACATCTTAAAGACCTTGTGGTAGGCTGTGGCTTCTTGGGCCTTATACCCAAAGCACCTGCAACAAAAGAAAAAATGGATAAATCGGATTCCTCAAAATTAAAGTTCTGCACCTCACAGAACTTTTCAAAAGGGTGAAAGGCAGCTGACTCAATGGGAGAAAATATATGGAAATCAAATGCCCAATAAGGGTTTAATATCCATGATATATAAAGAAATGTTAAAACTCAACAATAAAAAGACAAACGACCTGCCAAACAGTCCTCTGCAGTGGCTGTACCATTCTGCATTCCCACCAACAGTGAATAAGTGGTCCTATCTCTCCACATCCTCTCCAACACTTGTAGTTCTCTGTCTTTTTAATGGCGGCCATTCTGGTATGTGTGAAATGAGATCTCATGGTAGTTTTGATTTGCATTTCCCTAATCATTAGTGATAAACATTTTTTCAAGTGTCTTTTTCCCATTTGTAGTTCTTCTTTGGACAAATGTCTATTCAAGTCTTTTGTCCATTTTTTAACTGGGTCATTTTGTCTTTTTATTGTTGAGTTGTGGCATCTCTTTATGTATCATGAAGTGGCTATGTGGCTTTTTATTGTTGTCTTTTGTAGTATCTCTTTATATATCATGAAGTGGTTAGGTAGGGCTAGGTAAAGCATGCTAAGGGGTGTGGGGTTTTCCTTTTTGGAGTAATGAAATAATTCTAAAATGTAAATATAAATCAATTTATAAAGATGAAATTAGATTAGTGGTTATGCAGGGCTGGGAAAGGCATGCTAAGGGGTGTGGAGTTCTTTTTGGAGTAATGATATGGTTCTAAAATTTTTTGTGGTGATGAATGCACAACATTGTGATTATATGAAAAGCCATTGATTATACACTTTGTAGAGATCGTATGGTAAGTGAAAATACCTCAATAAATCTGCTTAATAAATAAATAATTGTGCAAGTATAGCCAGAAATAGCACCTATCTAAAGCAAAGATAACATAGAGAGATTAAGAGGTGAAGAATTTTCTTATTTGTATGTTTGTTTATTGTTATTATTGAAATAATGAAAATGCTCTAATAATGATTGAAGTCATGAATGCACAACTGTGTGATTTTACCAAATACCATTGATGTACACTTTATTAATATGTATCAATAAAATTGGTCTGTTAAAAAAACATAAAACAGGAATTTTTTTTAAGAACAGAGTAAAAAGACAAGATGATAACAGAAGAAAACTACTAAGAATATTAGAAAAGGGTAATATTGAAGAAATAACAGCAAAGAATTTCTCAAAACCAAAAAATAAAAAAATAAAAACGTCCTAAGAAACAGATAGCTGGATGTTTTCATCAAAACCCACATCAAGAAATATTATAACAAAAGTTCAGAATATTAAGGATTCTCTTTAAAAAGAATTCCAATGAGTAAGAATCAGATTAACAGCACACTTATTAATGGTGCATTCATGACAGTAAAATAGCCTCCATGTTTTGAGAAAAAAGAACCTTGCGCTAGAAATCTATATCCAAGAAAACAATTAGTAAAGTATGAGGATGAAATAATGACTGACCCTTACAATAACTAGAGACAAAGTTTACCAGCTATGAAACCTGACTTAAATGGTTAAAGGATATATTCCAGAGGAGAAAAAATAGTTTAAATATAATGGTAGTGAAAAAGCTTATTAAATTAAAAATTTAAATAATAGCAACTAATCAAGGCGAAAGGGGAAGAAGAGAGGACAGAGAAGAAAAATATGCTACAGCCTTGTGCAGGGGATGGATATAAATATTTTTATAAACTTTTTACTTTGCATAAACAAATTGTAATGGTGACCAGCAGAAAAACAAAATTTTAACTCCAAAAATTAGGAAAAAGAAAAGAAACTTTATCAAGCCAAATAAAAACAAGGTAAAAAAAATTTTTTTTAAAGTGTGTAAGCACAATTTACAATGGCAGTAGTTAAATCTAAACACATTAGCAATCATAAAATACTTGTAATGGGTTAATCTCACCTATTAAAAGATATCTTTGTAAACTAGATATTTAAAAGTCACTTACATACTATTTGCAAAAGAAACACCTAAAACAAAATAACCTCAGGAAGGCTGAATATTAAAAACTAGAAAAGACATACCAGTCAATTGCTTAAAAAAAAAAAAAGTGTGACAGCATAAATATCTAACAACGTAGAATATAAAGTGAAAATCATTAACCGAGACAAAAGGAGATAGTGCATGTTGATTTTCAAAACACTAAAAATTTAGATAAACCTTTAGGTACCAAACAGTATATCTTCACAACGTATGAAACAAAAACTGAAATTAGAAGAAAACTGAAAATTTCACACTCACAACTCCCAGAATCCTTTCTAGTCCATATTTTAAGTATAATATTTAATTGAAAAATGCTTTCAGAAATGTCAACAGTTATCATAGGACAAAATTTAGAATCTCTTTGTAGAAATACATTAATAAGGGACAAACTGTGATTGAATATTTCTGGTTCACTAGAAGAGTATCAGATGTAAACAATGAAAATTTTCTATCTAGAAGAGGTGTAATAAAATAAAGTATTAAACATTACCAAAACTTATTAAGAAACACTAATGACTTTAATAAGATTGTCAGATCCATGAGAAAAAAGGAAAAAAATCTAGCCAGGAACCATTTTATCCTTCATGAATTCTGTGAAAGCTGTAGCATTGTTATTAAGGATATCGGCTTTGGAGTCTAATAAGCCTGAGTTTGAATGCTAACTCCTTGTGTTACAAAGCTTAGATAAATAATTTAAACTACAAGCCTTATTTCCCACACTAGTTAAATGGGACGATAGTAGTTTCTACCCCCAGAAAGCTATCAGGAGGATAAAACAAAATACTGGAGAGCAGATGTGGCTCAGTGGTTGAGCACCGGCTTCCCACATAAGGTCCTGGGGTTCAATCTCTAGCTCCGGAACCTCCAAAAAAAAAAAAAACTTGGCTGACACAGATAGCTAGCAATTTACTATCAAATTGTAGCTGCGGTGTAAGGTATATGAAATTGTGATATTCTTATCTCTTACACAGTGCTATCTGAATTTTAAAATCAGATAGGAAATATTTTCCATTTATTTCTCACAATATTTGGGTGCTCAGTTCCCACCAACAACTATATACTATAAATTTATATTAAAATTGGATAGCTTGGGAGAGGATGTAGCTTAAGTGGTGGAGCACCTGCTTCTCATGTATGAGGTCCTGGCTTCCATCCCTGGTACCTCCTAAAAACCAAACAAACAAACAAATGAAAAAGCCAACTCTCATTGGGGAGTGGATGTAGCTCAGTGACTGCACGCCAGCTTCCCAAGTACTAGGTCCTGGGTTCAATCCGTGGTAACTCTCCCCATAAAAAAAAACTGAATAGCTAATGGAATAAAGCTGACAGAATAAAGTAACCATATATAGGTTATCACCCTACCACTTTAACAAGTACCCCAAATTTCCAATCTAAGGAACAGGAAAAGATTAAGAACAATATTAATATTTTCTTTCTGCAGTCCCAGGTATTTCTTCACTTTTAGAACCATAAAGACTTTCAGAGAGAAAAAATTACAAAATACCCAATGGATGAGAATCCTGCCCTGAAACCAGAAAACTAGCCCAAGAAGCTGCTTTGGTGGCCAAAGAAAACAGTTAACTTTCTTAAACGTTGTTTTTACTAAATAAATGTCATTTATATGTCTAACAGATTTCATGAGTTATGAGCAATAAATCTTTTTAAGTAATTACATGAAAATCTTATTCATGTTCTCTAAGAATATACCAAGCTCATTCCCCGCCCCCTTTTCTTTAATCTGTTTTTTAGTTCATAATACTCAATAGGATATATGTAGAAGAAACAGAAGCAGAGCTCTCATCCAAATCCCCAAATAAAATAAATAAGCCTGATTTTTCCTAATATTAAGTTTACTGCAATATATAAACAAGGGAAATTCAAGAAATTAAAGCAGGTACTACTGCACATTGGCTTGTTCCCAAAAGGTAGTAAATTCAGTTCAACAGGATTTCTGTATCACTTCTAAGTATAAAGCTGACAATATAGTTCCTTACCTTTCCATTAGCTTCTCTTTATCCCAATTGAAGTGGCTAAGGAGTATTCTTGTGATAGTTGCTGGATTCTAAAAAGGAGGGGGGAAAAGCCATTTTAAGTTTAATAGCACTCCATTGACATTTAGTGAACTTCTAGATTAAATTTAAATTTCCCTAACATACCACCCAAATCTCCTCTCCTAAGATATTTCTTTATTCCCCCCTAAGGAAATATAAAAATTTAGTTAAGAGATTAAGCCTATTTAAAATCCCGTTTCTTATGAGATTCTAAAGCAGAATTCAAAATAGGCAAAAATAAAAAGGAAATTAAATTCAAAAGTAAATTATGTTAAATCAAGCATTAATTAAAATTATTTTTTGCAATCAAAATTTATATCATTCTACCACATCAGCACACTATTACTGAATCAAAATTTCTAACACTTTATGCAATAAATAGTTCAAATGAAGCACGCCGTTTTTAAGTCAGAGGGCAACTCACAGATAGTTAACCAAAATAACAAAGTATCTGTACCATGTAATAATTTATAGTGTATAATCTTAGGTTGCTATTTCATTTCTAGAAGGAAAGGCTAACACTATGGAATAATCCCAAAGTTTACTGCCCTATCATTCAATGCTGTCAACAAATATCTCCACTCCTCATGAAACTAGTAAGCTTACTATTTGAGCACAATTATTTTAAGTTAAAACTCAATCGGGACCTAAGAGATCAGCTTAACTAGACTCACTGAAAGATACTGCAGCTATAATTCAAAGGTGGAATTCAAGTCTGGGGCTTCTCATTTGTATTTCATTATACCAAATAACACTTCAAAAAATCTCTGTGCACTAAAAGCTACTTTTACTTTGCCACAGATAGACGACAGTATCAGTTAACTGGTTAAAAAGTAATCCTCTATAAAGATTAATGTCACCATTTCTACCAATTGTTCTCAACAATATTTGTCACAGAAAAATTCACATACCTCCAAAAAAGTCAAAGATGTAGACACAGTAACTCTCACACACACACCCAGTCACACTATGCTACTAATCCATCTAGATACTCCTTACTTTTTAGACCCAGACTCCTGTAAGAATCCTTTCACACAGCACTCCAGAAAGAGATGCCCAGTTTACAAGAGTTACTATGTGAAAAGAAACCTATTAACTAACCCTAAGCTAGAATAGGTTTATTTGTACAGAATATATAGACAGTGTCAACTCTAGTTCTTGATCAGAAATGTGATTCAACAATTTATTCAAAAACACAAACATTTCAGAGATTGGTAACAGGTTTTCACTGAAGTATTTACAACAATGGGATCTGCCTACAAATGAAATCAAGGTTTTCATTTATATTTAACAATATGTAAAGGTAATGATCCTATCAATTGGTAGAATTAAGTCCAAAAAATAGTGGTATTCCAGAATTGTGAAACTATAACTTTGTGCTATCTGATACACTATATTCTCCACCTCTAGAGGGCATTTGGGGGGAAAAGCTTCCTCAGCAATTGTTGAGTCAACTTGCAGAGAGAGAAAACAGGAAACGGAAGGGGATAATGCTCTCTCTTATCTGATGTTGTCAATGTCTTTTTCTGAGAGTCTGAGTTTGAGTCTCAAACACTAGTCCCAATCAGATTCCCAAACCTACTTTTGGTTCATAGAAATTCACTATGAAAAACGCTTTTAAAACACAAATTGCTCATATTTTTTATTTAACAGGTGTGGGGCAGCACCTCCTTGAATGTGCTCACCACCAAAGGAATTCAGATAATCAGAGCAGTGGTGAGGGAAAAAAAGATGACAACCTCCATTCTATTTTTTAGCCCACTAAAAAAATTCTGTGTACATGTATGTGTTTATTTCAAAATGTGCATTATACAGTGGAGGTACATACTTAAACATTTTTCCCAAGAGAATGTTAATTGAAAATTTTGTCTAGACACTGTGGCATCATAACACCAAACTATCTATATCTTCCAAATATATTTTGGTCACTTTCAGTGCAGCTGGCACAAATCATTTATTGCACTGCATATGTAGGAAGGTAATGGAGAATAACATTATTATGCATCTTCTCTATGCCATATCTTGTATTAGGTATTTTTCACATCTCATTTAATTCTCTAAAACCCTTTTTAAGGTAAACATATTTACCTCCCATTTTAAATATGAGAAAATAAAACTAGCTTCCAAAAGGTTACAAACATTGCCCAATATCATGCAACTGACTTGCAAGTGAACTAATTGGGAATTCTAATCTAGGACAATCTGGATCTAATAGTCCATTATTCCATGTAGTGGAATCTGGTATCTGAAGGAATATTAAAGATCCCATTTTAACTACAAATCCAATGTCTAAATACCCTTTGTATTTCCATGAAAGAGTAATTCAATTCAGGGCAGGTTGGCCAGGGAGAGGCAGAATATAAAGAGGCACAAAGGAGCTGCTTAAGGTATTGAATGTGATGGTGGTTACATGAGGGAATACATTTGTCAAAGCTCACACTATATAGTTAAAAAAAGGGGGGGTGGGGGAGAGGGCATTTCATATGAGAGTTTCATTCAATAATGTTCATTTATGTAAAAACAGTCTGACTTCTTGGTGCCAGTCACGACAGACTAAGTCTACTACAATGTCTCTCTCCTACTGATTCCAATTAAAATCTCGAGATAAAATACAAAACTAACCAAGGACTCTGAAAATCACCTAAAGCAAGCAGATTGGGGAGGGAAGTGAAGAACAACCAATAAGGTAGTGGTGAGTATCCTTTTTGTTTTTTTCTCCTTTATTTCCTGGCTTTGACCAAGGGTGGGCCAAAGAGGGAAACTGCAGTGTACATGATTAGCAAAAATTAAGCAAGTATGCCCTTCTTGTCAGAAGTCTAGGGTAAAAGGAGCCTGCAAACCTGAGACTATGGGAAGATTATTCCTTTTTGTTTTCTTTTGTCTCTCCTTCCTCTACCATGAGGCCAGCCCCAGTCATTAGGCTACAATACTGCAGAATGGCTAGAGAAAAACACAAGAGAAAACCCAATGCTCTGGATGGTAAACTAGGAAGAGGTCCCTGCTGTGAAGAGTGTGGGGAGAGTCCCCATTATTTTTTTCTTTTTTCTCTTGCCATTTCACCCCAAGTCATGACAAACAGAAGACTAAAACTGAGAGAACGCCATGACTCTGGAGAGGAATGAAGAAAAGGGTCCCTGGGAGCCAGAGGGAAGGGGAAATCACCGAGAGGAGAAAGATGCAGAGAAGATCACCTGCAGGCTGTGCAAACGTGGAACACACCCAAATAAGTATGGCAAAGGCTTTGAGAACAAAATTATTATATAAATCTCTGCCTAAGTCCTAGATCAACCTGTGTGGCTATGGAAGAGGCAAACCCAAAGGCTTTGAAAACTTAACAGATTGGAACTACTGCCCATATAAAATGAGAAAGAACTTGCAGTCATAATCGAATCAGGTTGATTTGTCTACTAAAACAAACAAAACCCTCAATATTCTCTAAAGGATTTTAGCAGGATCCAGGATGTCACAACATGCTATTCAAAATGTCCAGGGTAGAACCTAAAATTCCTAGGTAGATATAGTAAAACCAACAAGAACAAAAAATTTGATGAATTCTCAAAGACGACGACAACAACATATGCTAACACTTAGATGATCCAAATACTAGAAAATGACTTCTAAGGCAGCTATTAAAACCATGCTCCTTTATAGGTAAGGGTAAAACTTTCAAAACGACAGAAATATAAGCTATAAAAAAGAATCAAATGGGAATTTTAGGACTAAAAAACACAAACTTAAATGGAGTTTCAAAAGCAGAATGGAGATGACAGAAGTCTGTCAATCTGAAGATATAAATAGAAATTATCCAATCTTAACAATAGAGAGAAAAAAGATTTCTTAAAAAACCAACAGCCTCAGGGACTTCAAAAGGGGTATCAAAAGTTGTCAACCTAGAATTCTATATTCCATAAAAGATAGTTCACATAAAATGAATGTGAAATAAAGACATTCTCAGATAAAAGAAAAGCTAAGAGAACTCGTTGCCAGTAAAACTGCTCTATGAGAAATAAATGCTAAAGGAAATTCTTCAGACAGAAGGAAAATGATACCAGAGGGAAACTTGAAGTGATAACAGAAGAATGAAGGAAGAATAACAGAAATGATAAAATCTGGGTGAATATTATATTTTCCTCCTAAGTTCTTGAAAATATTTAAGACTAATGAAACCAAAATTTATAACATGGTGTTGGGGAAAGGGAGACAATATATATAGATTTAACACATATGACAACTATAACATACAGGGACCTGGAGGAAAAAGCAATCAATATTGTAGTAAGATTTCTATGTTTTACCTGGAACAGTAAAATATTAACTCTAAGTAGAATGTGAAGAGTAAGGTGTTTATATTATAACCCTTAAAGCAACCACTAAAAAAATAAGACAGAGATATAGCCAAAAGAGCTAACAGATACATAAAATAGAATATTAAAAAAAAAAATCAAATAATCCAAAATAGGGCAGGAAAGGGGAACAGACTAAAGAAAAAATAAAACCCACATCAATATTAAATGCAAATGGCCAAAGCAAACCATCTAAAGACAGAGATTGACAGCATAGGGAGAAAAAAAAAAATGCTACATGCTATCTATAAATAACCATTTGTCAATGTAATGAAACAGACATATTAAAAGTTTTGGAAAAATTATATTATGTAAAAGCTAATCAAAACAATGCTATAATTGCTACATTACTACCAGCCAAAGTAAACTTCAACCAAGGAAAACTATCAGGAATAAAGACATCACATAATGGTAAAAGGGTCAATTCACAAGGCATCCTAAATAATATGCCCCACCAATAAGGCTTCAAAATAAACAAACCACTGACAGAAATTAAAGAAAAATAGACAAATCCACAATTCTACTTGGAGACATTCCTCTCAGTAATCACTGAACAAGTAGATAGAATATTTGAAAATTAAACAATCTTGTACTAAATAACCCATGGGTCAAAGAGGAAGTCTCAAGGAAAATTAGAAAATACCCTGAACTGTACAAAAAATAAAAATACAACATATCAAAATTTATGGGATGCAGTAAACAAGTGTTTAGAGAGAAATTTATAGTAAATGTTTATACGGAAAAGAAGGTCTCATATGCCAGAAAAGGAGCAAATTAAACCCTAAGCAAGCAGAAAGAAGGGAATAATGAAAAGTAGAATTCAATGAAAAACAAGAGAAATTAATGAAACCAAAGGCTAATAATAAAGACCAATAAAACTGATAAAATTCTAGCAAAGTCTAGCCAGATTTTAAAAAAGACACAAATTACCATTATCAGGAATGAAAGAGAGAATGTCACTACAAATCCTACAAATATTAAGACGATAAGAGAATATTACAAACAACTTTGTGTATTAATTCAACAACTTAAGATTAAATGCACCAATTTCTTGGAGACATAAACTACCAAAATTCACTCAAGAAGAAACATATAACCACAAGATCATATAAATAGGGTGTAGAAAAAGCATGTAACAAAATTCAACATCCAATCCTGTTAAAAACCCTCAACAAACTAGGAAAAGAAGGGAACCGCCTCAATTTAGTAAAACAATCTGCAAACAACTAAAGCTAACATCATACTTAATGATGGAAGATTGAACGCTTTTCCCCTAAAATCTGGAAGAGGGAAAGGATGCTCATTTTTACCACATCTATTCAACATCATACAATAAGTCTTAGCAAATGCAATGAAAGAAGAAATAAAAGGCATACGAATTGGAAAGAGAAAAATAAAAGTCTCTATTTGCAGATAAGATCGTCTGTGTACAAAATCCCACGGAATCTACAAAAAAGTTCCTAGAACCAATAAACGAGTTTAGCATGGTCTCACAATATAAGGCATATATATTTCTATAACTGGAAACAAAAAAAATAATTGGTACCATTTACAATAGCACACACAAAAAATGAAATATTGAGGTATAAATTTAACAATATGTGAAGGAATTTGTATGCCAAAAACTGCAAAAACACTGAGGAAAGAAATTTTAAAAGACCCCAAAAAAATGGAGAGATATACCATCTTTACGGATTAGAAGATGCAACAACAAAAAAAATGTTAGTTTTAACCAAACAGATCTAGAGATTCAATTCAAGCACAATAAGATTTTCTTGCAGATAACAAAGAGATTCTAAAATTTACATCAAATGGTATGGAAACTGGAATAGCAAAGGCAACACCACTTGATTTCAAAATATACTATAAAGCTACAGTACTACCAAAAGATATATACACAGATCAATAGAATAGAATGGAAATCAGAAACAGAACCACGTAAATATAGTCAATGGTTTTGTTTGTTCGCAGTACCAGGCGGGGATTGAACCCAGGACCTCATATGTGGGAAACTGGCACTCAACCAGCTCCCCCATTTGGTTTATTTTGAGCAAAGGTGCTACAGCAGTTCAGTGAGGAAGTCTTTTCAGGAAACAGTTCTGGAGAATTAGACACCCGGGGGGTGGGGGGACCAGTGTTCAACTTTGACCTATACCTGACATTTATATTAGAATTAACTCAAAATGGGTCAGACCTAAATGTAAAACATAAAACTATAATACTTCTAGGAGGAAGTCTTTGTGACTCTGGGTTGTACAAACAGTTCTTAGGTGTAACACCAAAAACACAATCCATAAAAGAGAAAACTGATAAACCGGAACTCATCAAAGTTAAAAAGACACTCTTAAGAGAATGACAAGACACACCATAGTCAGGGAGAAAATATTTGCAAGTCACATAACTGAGAAAGGACTTGTATCTAGAATATATTTTTTAAAAAATCTCTCAAAACTAAGAAAACAAACAAAATTATAAAATTGGGCAAAAGATTTAAACAGACACTTCATTGAAAAAAACAAAACAAAACCAAAAAAAAACCATGCAAACAGATGTGAAAAAGCATGTGAAAAGATGCTCAACATCACTAGTCATTATGGAAACACAAATTAAAACCACAATGTCAGCACTATACACCTATCAGAATGGGAGAGGTGGGGCAGGGGGCACCTGACTATACTAAGTGCTGCTGAGAATGTGGAGTAACTAGATCTCTCATACACTACTGGTGGGAATGCAAAACTGTACAGCCAATAGAAAAGTTTGGCAGTTTCTTTTAAAGTTAAATATACATATGCCATATAACCCAGAAATCTCACTACTAGGAATTTACACAAGTGAAATGAAAATTTATGTTCACCTCAAAACCTATACGGTAATGTTTATAAAAGCTTTATCCATACTTGTCAAAACCTGGAAACAACTCAAATGTTCCTCAACTAGAAATGGATAAACCAAACTGTGGTGTATCGATACAATGGAATATTACTTAGCAATAAAAAGAACTACTGATACACACAACAATATGAATGAATCTCAAATGTATTATTCTAAGTGGAATAAGCCAGATTCAAAAGGCTACATATTGGGGAAGCGGGTGTGGCTCAATCGATAGAGTTCCCGTTTACCATATGGGAGGCCCCGGGTTCGCTTCCCGGGGCCTCCTTGTGAGGGCAGGCCGGCCCGCGCAGCCCAGTGGGCTGATGCAGCAAGACCTCACAACAGGAAGCGGGTGTGGCTCAATTGACAGAGCCCCCGTTTACCATGTGTGAGGCCCCGGGTTCGCTTCCCGGGGCCTCCTTGTGAGGGCAGGCCAGCCCGCGCGGCGCGGTGGGCTGATGCAGCGGGACCTCACAGCAAGGGGGAGATAAGCAGACACGGAGAAAACACACAGCGAATGGACACAGCAAGCACAAGCAGCAAGGGGGGGATAAATAAATAAATCAATCTTTAAAAACAAACAAACAAAAAAGGCTACATATTGTATGATTCCATTTATATGACACTGTGGAAAAACAAAATGATAGGGATGATGTCTAAACCAGTCCTTGCCAAGGGTTAAGGGCTGGGAAGTGTTGGGCGGAGGGAGGCTTAGTGGAATTATTCTGCAAGCTTGACTGTGGTGACGGTTACATGAGCCTGGGTATTTGCCAAAACTCATGGAATTGTATACCCAAATGTAGAAATTTTATTGTCTATGAATTTAAAATATTAAATTATACAAGTAACCCATCCTGCAATGTAACACAGTGGAGAGCTGATTATTTAAAAGAACAATGAGTGTCCAAGGGCCATGCTGAACAGAAGGAGCACAGATTTTATTAGTACAATGTTAGGTACTTCATAGGCATTATTATTTCACTGAATCCTCACATCAATACTGCAAGGTAGGTAATACGTACATTTTACAGATTAGGAAATTGAGAGGTTAGAGAGGATAGTGACTTAGCCCAAGATAAAATAGGCTAACAGGATTTGAATATTAAGGGAAGTTTTAAAATATTTATACTTGTAGCACTAACCCCTATGATTCTGATTTGTTTTGTTTTGGGACTTGGGCATAAAACACTGGTCAAAGGAGAGAAATCCACCTATGTTACCAGACTGAAAACTGATTGGAAAACCAATTCAAATTCTTATTTGAAATAAAGAACTCTGTTTTCTTAATGACATTCCTCACCTTTAAAAGATATAAATGAAATAATAATAATAAAAAACCGTTAATGAGTAAAATCACTACAATCAGAAAATGAACACTAGCAGCAGTATATTAAATTTTTAGGACAAGAAGACAATCTAAAGATCTCACATCTTCTTTAGTTATAAACAATAAACCTGTGATTCCCATTCTGGCCACACATTATAATTATCTAATGAACTTAAAAAATACTAGTACTGAAGCCCCACCTCAATCAAGATAGAGAAGTGACATGCTTCAGATCTCTGTGCTGCTACAGAAGCTTTTAACAACAAACAAGAACTAGCAGAAACATCTTTCTCAAAGCTCCAGAAAACAGTTAAGGGACTGCAGTTAAGAGAGCAAATGCAGAATCAAGAAAAAAGCTACTTAAAAGCATTAGGATCTCCTGCACCATAGCTGGCTCCCCATGGAGCCTGACCCTGCTCTCTCAGTGCAGACCCTGGTTCCAGTTGGAGAGAGAACAAAGTAATCTTCAGCATGTGTATCTGGCCCAATCTGTCTGGTGTTGGCCTGAGGGACCCGCTGTCCTAGAACCCACCCTGCCTGAAGAAGGCAGTTTGCTGAACTCTCTTACTGTGTGTTGTGTGAGAGAGTTAAGTGCCTGCCAGGGGTAAAGGATTGCTGGCTGTAGGACATATAGTGCAGTACCCAGGACCATGAGGAAACTATTTCCTAGGGAAGAAGGCACATTCATATTGTATAAACGGGAATTCCCAGGGCCACATGCCCATACCTAAGACAAGAGGCATGTGCAAAAATGATTAGGGAGAACTCTACTCTGTGGAGTAAGGCTCTTCTCTAAACTCAATGTACAGATAAGCTCTAAAGGAATGCATTCCCACAGGTCAATCTGAAATGTGGGAAAGGTGTTTTCTGTTTTACCTTTTTTTTTTTTGGTGGGGTGGGGGGTGGGGGTGGGGAGAGAGGTTTAGCTCCTGGCATTCAAGGAAAGTGCTGTCATACAGGGTTAAGGAACAGATGGCTCAGAGTCTAAATTCCAGTGACGACACATTAAAATATCAAAATGCCCAGGCTTCCACAAAAGATTACAAAACAGACAAAGACACAGGAAGCGATGACCCAGGCAAAGGAGATTAAAACATTAGGAACCATTAATGAAGAGGATGAGACCCGGCACATACCAGACAAAGACTTTTAAAAATTGTCCTAACTATGCTCAAAGAGCTAAAGGAAAAACATGGACAAAGAACTAAAGGAAATCAGGAAAACAAAGGAACACAAAGAAAATATCAATAGAGAAATAAAAATCATGAAAAGGAAACAAATAGAGAAGAACACAACAACAAACTGAAAATGGGGGTTAAAAAAGCAGATTGGAGCTGGCAGAAGAAGGAATCAGAAAATTTGAAAAGAACACAACAGAAATCATCCCATCTGAGGAGAAGAATGAAGAGAAGTGAACAAACAGTCTGAGTAACCTGTGGGACACCATCAACCTTACCAGAAGGATAAGAGAGAGACAGAATATTCAAAGAAATAATGGCGGAAAACTCCCCAAATTTAACAAGACATGAATATACATACCCAAAGAAACTCACCAAACTCCAAATAGGATAAACCCAAATATAATACACTCACACCACAGAATAATATAATCAAACTGCCAAATGTCAAAGAAAAAGAGAATTCTGAAAGCCACAAGAGAGAAGCAACATGTCACAGACAAGGAAGCTTCAATAAAATTAAGTGCTAGTTTCACATCAGAAACCAAGAAGGCAAGAAGGCAGTGAGAGGACATATTTAGAGTGCTGAAAGCAAAAAACTTCCTACCAAGAATTCTATATCTGGCAAAACTGCCTTTCAAAAATAGGGGACAGGGAAGCGGGAATGGCTCAGTGGATAGAGCCCCCGTTTACCATATGGGAGGCCCTGGGTTCGCTTCCCGGGGCCTCCTTGTGAGGGCAGGCCGGCCCGCCCAGCCTAGTGGGCTGATGCAGCAAGCTCTCACAACAGGAAGCAGGTGTGGCTCAACCAATAGAGCCCCCGTTTACCATGTGTGAGGCCCCGGGTTCGCTTCC
>JAQZBX010038802.1:0-23265 GCA_029593785.1 Cabassous unicinctus
TCCCATTTACCATATGGGAGGCCCCAGGTTCGATTCCCGTGAGCCTCCTGGTGAAGGCAAGCCGGTCCCCACGACGCAGTGAGCCAACGCAGCAAGATGACTCAACAAAGGGAGACAAGCAGACACAGAAAAACGCAAAAGCAAATGGACCCAGCAAGGGGGTGATAAATAAATAAATAAAAATAAATCTTAAAAAAAAAAAAAAAAAGTCAATGAGAGGGTATTTCTGGTGGAGACCTGAAGGAGGTGAGAGAATGAGACCTGCAGACCCCTGGATGAAGAATGTTTTGTGGGGAAAAGCCGGTGCAGGGCCTGGAAGCAGGGATATGCCTGGTGTGTGAAGGACCAGTGAGGAGGCCAGAGAGACGGGAGCCTGAGCAACGGGATGATGGTGGAGATCAGGCCAGAACTGCGTTTTCCCAGGAGAAAGAAAGCGGGAGGTCTCCGTGAGGGATCACTTGTCTCCAAGAAGCTGAAACCCACTTCAGCTGGCTCAAGTAAGAGAGGATTTACAGTAAGGAACCAGGGGCCTCTTAAGAAACTGAAAGCAAGCACAGAAGAAACATTAGGAAGTGAGGCAGCAGTTGCTGAAGCTTCTAGGCATCTTCTTTCTTTCTCTCTCACTCTCTATCTCTCCCTCCTCCACTACTCTCATTTCTTTCCTGACAGAATTTTTCTTTCTCTCTCTTTTTCTATCTGGTTGTGTTATTATCTTTTTGGTGCACTGCTTTGCCACGCGGCCTTGCTGTGCAGGTCTGGGACGCCTTTTTTCTTTTTTTACCAGGAGGTCCCGGGGATCGAAACTGGGTCCTCCATATGGTAAATGGGAGCTCAATTGCTTGAACCACAGCCACTTCCCCTGAATTATTTTTTTCTAATTCTCCAAGCCTATGGTGGAAAATGGCCAGCTTCTAATTCAAGCCTTCTTACAGTGTCACTAGATCCTTTGGGGGACCCTAAGCCAAATTTCTTTCAAAGATAGTGTTGCTGGGTCCAGTTTGGATCAGGTGTCTGTCCAGGGTCCTAGTCAGCTGTGGTCAAAGGGGGCGCTTGTGGTCCACTGCCCACTCACTAGGGCCAGTGGGAGCAGACCTGAGAAAAATGTCAAGTCTGGGCAGGCAGTAAACAATGGTCATCTCTATTCCAGGAGACCCAATAGTTATTACAATTCTTGAAGGGCATTCACGTGTAAGGATAGCAGAAGGAAAAATAGATTCCAGAACAAAATCAGGGTTCTTAGGAAGGAATGAAGATTGAACAAATGCTGAGTGGACACTGGATAGTTTACTACCAACATCTTTTTGTGTACATCTTGTTCATGTGCAGATAATACTTCAGATATCCAGAAGTTAAATTGCTGGGTCAAAGAGTATGCACATTTAAGTATTTGATGCATACTGCCAAATCGTCTTCCAAAAAGGCCTCTACCCATTTATAAACTACAAACTATGCATGGGAGTACCTATTTTCCCACATCAATGCCAGCCCTGTATATTATTAATTAAGAAATATTTTTCCATCTGATGGGCAGGTTAATTCCTAAAGTCCTAGGTGCTAAGTTCATGGACAGAATAAACCCTGTAGTTCCTGTGGTATGGGGAGAGCTGCGGCAGGTTATTCCTTCCATAGCACAATTATCCCTAGGCACAATTAAGGTGATCTTTTCCTCTGCAGTACCCTCAAGGTTTTGGGCAGGATCACCTTCTACCCTTAAAAGGGTTTGTGTTCTCTTCCTAATCCTGCTAAGCTTGAGCCAGTGGTTGCACCCCCTTGAGTTCCAGAGGAGTGAAATGAGCTGGACACAAATGTCACATAATAATGGACAAAAAAAAAAAGGAAGCTTCAAACTGTGAAAGCACAATTCTCAAATTGTTAAAAAACATAATTCTCAAACAGATTTTAGATAGTGAGCACATATCAAAATTTTATTTAACTCAATGAAGTAATCAGCAGAATGACAAAACTGGTTCAGTGAACATAGAGAAATTGGAATTTATATAGTCAATAAAAAAGAAATACTGAAGAGGGATGCTAAGTTAGGTACAAAATCAGTTAATATTCTACAGGACAATAAAGCCATATTTTTGGGGATTATCTTCCTTTTTTTTTTTTTAAGTTTTATTTATTTATTTATCCCCCCACCCCACCCCATTGTTTTGAGTTCGCTGTCTGCTCTCTCTGTCCTTTGCTGTGTGTTCTTCTGTGTCTGCTTGTCTTCTCTTTAGGTAGCACTGAAACCGATCCGGGGACCTTCCGGAGTGGGAGAGAGGTGCTCAATCTCTTGCGCCACCTCAGCTCCCTGGTCTGCTGCGTCTCTTATTGTTTCTCCTCTGTGTCTCTTTTTATCGTGTCATCTTGTTGCGCCAGCATCTCTGTGCAGGCAAGCACTCCTGTGCAGGCCAGCATTCTGCACAGGCTAGCTCTCCATGTGGGCCATCTCTCTGCTCGGGCCAGCTTGCCTTTCATCAGGAGGCCCCGGGAATTGAACCCTGGACCTCCTATATGATAGATGGGAGCCCAATCACTTGAGCCACATCTGCTTCCTGGGATTATCTTCTTTACCAGACATTTTACCTTCTAACTTTTGAGGGTTAAATAAAATTTTGGGTGGTAATCAAATAAAATCATACTCCTCAAGAGACTCAAGAGGCCCACAGGTGAATTTATTAGAAAATGTTTTATCAAGATACTAAAAGATCATGGAAACACCCAGGAGCTGGCCTAGTACTATCAGCTAAGTCTTTGGGCCTCTGGGAGTGAGCCTGGCACTTACAACAAGGCTGAGGTGTCTTCATATTGAACACAAACAACTTCATGGAACATCAACATCAGACATGATGGGTCAAGACAGAAACAAGACTACTCCAAAATCATATCTGAGTATGGGAAAAAAAATGTGAACCATGTCCAAATCACAAAAGCAACAAAATACCTCTCTCTTCTGGCTACTGCAAATGATTGCTGCTTCTTTATTAGAGCTTTAGGGAAAGTGGATGTGGCTCAAGCAATTGAGCTCCCACCTACCACAGGGGAGGTCCCTGGTTCAGTTCCCAGTGCCTCCTAAAGAAGACAGCAAGCTGGCATGACAGGCAAGCATGGTGAGCTGATGCAACAAGATGATGCAACAAGAGACATAAGAAGAAAAACATAACAAGAGACACAACAAAGCAGGGAGCAGAGGTTCCCGGTGCCTCCTAAAGAAACAAGGAAGACAAACAGCAAGTGTAAACAACAAGGGGATGGGGAGAAATAAATAAATAAATAATAAATCTTTAAGAAAAAAAAATTACAGCTTTAGCCTCCTAATCTTCTCTCCTTCTAGACAAGATTATTAACATACCCAAAATAGAATTACCTCACTTCCTGACAACATCCAACCCAGAGTAAAGCCCTGCTTCCTTGAACTCACCCCCAAATTGCTTATGACAAGCCCAAACCCTATAATTAGTTTTCTCTATCACCTTCTTGCTGGGACACCCCACCATTCCCCATGGTGAGTATTCTTCCTTGCTGTAACAAGTAATAAACCCAACTTGTTCAAAAAGCCAAACAGATCATGTACTCATCTTTTTGCTTTATTTCTAAAATTTGCATAATTTTATCTAAACAACGCCTCCAATCCTGTGACCATAAATAATCTCTAAATTGTTTTTTTTTTTTTTAGGAGGTACTGGGGAATAAACCCAAGACCTTGTACATGGGAAGTAGGCACTTAGACACTGAGCCACATCCACTCCCCAGTGAGAGCTGGCCCCTTTGTTTGTTTTTAGGAGGTACTGGGGATCAAACCCAGGACCCCGTCATGGGAAGCAGACACTCAATCACTTGAGCTACACCCGCTGCCCTCTAAAGATTGTTCTTGATCACACGTGAAAAGGGTGACCTTGTGCTTTTGTGCCAAGTTCATGAACTGAACTTATTGCTTAGTTGGCCATTGGAAATTAGACATAGGTGTAACTTATAGCACACAGATATAATAATCATGATTATCAAAAATATTTGGGAAACCATAGACATTAATATACTGAGTCCACGGTGGCTATCTCATGTATTCTCGGAATCTGTTCTCTTTTTATTACGTACGCCCTGTTCTTTTTGGCCTGATTCATTTATGCAGATGGAGTAAGAGGTATAAATTAACATAAGCCTTCTTGTTATACAGTTAGCAAATCTTGTGCCATAAGATGCTGAACAACTATTAAAAACTCCTGAGAATTAACTTCTGTCTGGAGATTATGCAAGGAATGCATTTTCAATAGCCTTAACATTCCAAAGTGTCTTTTAAAGTGATTTTTTATTATACTATCTATTCTGAGACCATAAATCCAATACCAAGGAATTCTTCTCTACTGCTGATTTTGCCTGCACTACCTATAATTGTGGGTGAGCTACTCTTTTCCCCAAGGCTCCTGAAATTCACCCACTTTCATAGCCTGCAGGGAAATAACCTCTTTAGAACTTGTAAGGCCTCAGACCTTGTAAGCCGCAGGGCAGGTACCATACCAGATTTTGTAAGCATTAGTTTGCCATACAACATAAAGCCTTTGTATCTGAATGTGGGCTTGTCCTACCTGAGTAAATAAAATTTGTCCTCCAATAGGACACTCTCAATATGACCTTGACTGCACAATTAATTTGTCCATTTAAATCTGCAAAACAGAGAACTGATTCTTATTGAATCTGTGAAAATAGACTTTCATTACCATGAAAAACGAAGGGTCTTTATAAAAGTATTTGTAATAGTATCTGACTACTGTCCTCATAACTTTACAGGCATGGCTAATCAATATTTTGCATATTTTCTATAGAGTCATTCATATACTCCACCAATAGTACTACGTACAAAAAATGGTTGTTTATGAGTATATGGGACTTGGACTAAGTAAACTTTAACCCAATGCATTTTTCTAACCTTAACCCATTTTGAAAGCATTTGTCTGAATGCCAATTATGGGTGGCCTCATCACTCTTAAGGTGCCTTGATGATTCACTCCTTTTCATTTATATTGAGATTTCCCATGGGATATATTTCCTGAATTCTGACAGGTGGATTGAAATAGGATACAATTCAAAGAGGGTCTCACTCCAGTTTGCACATGTATATCCTGCTAAATAGAAAATTAGAGGTCGAGCAAGAAGAAAAGTAAAACCAGAAAAGAACATAAAAATAATACAAAATGTATTCCCAAATGAAAAAACATAATTACAATTTCCTTATTGGTTCATTAGTCCTATGAAATCTGTTTTTTGTTTGTTTTTTGTTTGTTTGTTTTAAGGAGGTACCGGGAATTGAACCCAGGACCTCATACATATGAAGCAGGAGCTCAACCACTGAGCTATGCCCACTCTGCTGAAATTAATTTTTGTTTTGTGCAGGCTTGGGCAGGTGGTCTAATTTTACAAAATCATCTGCTTCTGAACAAAAGGAGTCCTGGAAATCCCAACCCAGTCCCTTGACACAGGCTGTCAGGTGTCCTCCCATGGTGGTGCTGCCAGTCATGTCGGGAATGTGTGCCTGTAAGACTATTGCTTGCAGTGTCAATAGTCAAGAGTACCTGGTAGAGTTATTTATTTATTCTTTTAATGTTTCCTTTAAAAGACTTCATTTCTGACCTATATCTTGTGGCAAGGACCTTTAGACAAAGCAAAGGAATAGCAGAAGCCACCTACTGATGACAAAACTGAATGACTCTGGTTAATTTATTACAGTAACCAGCAGTCCCAGTAGGGAGAGTAGAGTCTTCTATTGGGGCATAATCCATAACTATTTCATAATGATTTGGTTGGTGATTGCCCTGAGGTAACAGTGTATCATGGTCTTTGAAGGCATTAACAAGTCTCAAGGTCATTCTAAATCAGCCGGTAAAGTGTGTGTTACAACTACTACTGGTTGGCAAGAGTATTCTAAACATAGAAAAAAAAATTATGGATTAGTTTGTTGAGAGTATTACGTTGGTCTATAAACATGAATATGAGCATGTTTCCATCCATCGTGAAAGGGGAACCGCCGCTGTATTAACGCTTTACCTGTTCATAACTGTATTAGTCAGGGTTCTCTAAGGAAACAGAACCGACAGGAAATATCTGTAAATAGTATGAGATTTTATGAAATTGTCTCATGCAACCATGGGGATGTATTAGTCCAAATTCCGCATGCAGGCTGCAAACCAGAGGCTCCGATGAAGGTCCTTGATGAGTTCCCAGGAGACACTGTCTGTCTGAAGTAGAGATGGGAATTCCCTCTGAATGCTGAAATCACTTCCCCTTTAAGGCCTTCAACTGATGGATGAGACGTCACTCATTGCTGACAGCAATCTCCTCAGTTGGTTGTAGATGTAACCAGCCATCTATGTAATCAACTCAATGATGATTAAAGTCCATGAAATGCTCTTGTATTACAATTAGGCCAGTGATTGCTTGACCAAACAACTGGGAACCATTACCTGGCTGAGTTGACACATTAGCCTAACCGTCACAATAACTGACCCAGGAGAGTCAAGCTTCTCTTTTTGATAGACTGTTCTTCCCCACTGTAAACTTGATAAACAACTCCTTTCATTATCAGGATGAATGATAAAAATATGGCGATTACCAAACACACCTAATTACTTCTGGAATCTTTCCTGTTTTTTTTTTGTTTTGTTTTTTTAGGTACCAGGAACAGGGATTGAACCCAGGATCTTATATATAGGAAGCTGGCACTCAATCATTGAGCCACATTGACTCCCCGAGTCAGTATTTTTGCTTGTTTGCTTGTTGTTTGTTCTTTTGCTTTTAGGAAACATTGGCGAACTGAACCCAGAACCTCCCATGTGGGAAGCAGGCACTCAACTGCTGGAGCCACATCTGCTCCCTGGGAATCTTTCCTTTTATAAAGCAAGGAAGTAGATTTTTGGAGCTACCAAACAACTTCTAGGAAGTGCCAATATAGTCTGTGTATAAAAAATACCTTTCCAGCTTTCTTCTGAATTTTAGGGAAAAGAAACATCAAAAAGAGTTATGAGACCAGTCTCTCTAATGAACATAGATGCAAAAATTCTCAGCAAAATACTTGAAAATCGAATCCAACAGCATATCAAAAGACGTATATATCACGACCAAGTGAGATTTATTTCTTTTATACAAGGCTGGTTGAACATAAGAAAATCAATCAACGTAATTCACCACATTAACAAATTGGAGGGAAAAAAAAACATGGTCATCTCAATAGATGCAGAAAAGCCTTTCGACAAAATGCAGCATCCTTTTTTGATAAAAACACTTCAAAAGATAGGAATAGAAGGAAAATTCCTCAATATGATAAAAAGCATATATGAAAAACCCACAGCCAACATCATACTCAATGGGGAAAAGTTGAAAGCTTTCCCTCTAAGATCGGGAACAAGACAAGGATGCCCACTGTCACCATTATTATTCAATATTGTACTAGAAGTTCTAGCTATGGCAATTAGACAAGAAAAAAAAATTAAAGGCATCCAAATAGGAAAAGAGGAAGTAAAACTCTCACTGTTTGCGGATGACATGATTCTGTACTTAGAAAATCCTGAAGTATCCATGACAAAGCTACTTGAGCTAATAAGTTCAGCAAGGTGGCAGAATACAAGATCAACACACAAAAATCAGTAATGTTTTTCTACACTAGCACTGAACAATCTGAGGAGGAAATCAGGGGAAAAATTCCATTTTCAATAGCAACAAAAAGACTCAAATACCTAGGACTTAATTTAACCAAAGAAGTACAGGAAAACTACAAAACAATGCTAAAAGAAATTTTAAAAGACCTAAGCAAATGGAAAGACATTCCATGTTCATGGATTGGAAGACTAAATATCGTAAAGATGTCAATCTTACCCAAACTGATTTATAGATTCAATGCAATTCCAATCAAAGTCCCAACAGCTTACTTTACAGAATTAGAAAAGGCAATTACCAAATTCATTTGGAAGGGTAAGTGCACCCGAATAGCCAAAAGCATTCTGAAAAAGAAGAGGGACATGGGAGGAATTTCACTGCCTGACCTTGAAACATATTACAAAGTTACAGTGGTCAAAACAGCATAAAGATAGACACATTGATCAGTGGAATAGAATCAAGAACCCAGAAATAAACCCTCACCTATACAGTCAACTGTTTTTTTGACAAACCTACCAAGTCCATGTTAACGGGACAAAACAGTCTCTTCAACAAATGGTGCTGGGAGAACTGGATATCTATAACCAAAAGAATGAAAGAGGTCCCCTATCTCACTCCCTATAAAGAATCAACTCAAAACAGATCAAAGACCTAAATATAAAAGCCAGGACCATAAAACTACTAGAAGAAAATGTAGGGAAACACCTTCAAGACCTTGTAGTAGGTGGTGGTTTCTTGGACCTTACACCCAAAGCACATGCAACAAAAGGAAAATTAGATAAATGGGACCTTCTCAAAATTAAACACTTTTGCACCTCACAGGACTTTGTCAAAAGGGTAAAAAGGCAGCCAACTCAATGGGAAAAAATATTTGGAAGTCACATATCTGTTAAGGGTTTAATACCCGGGATATATAAAGAAATGTTACAACTCAACAATAAAAAGACAAACGACCCAATTACAAAATGGGCAAAAGACTTGAATAGACATTTCTCCAAAGAAGTACAAATGGCAAAAAAACACATGAAGAAATGCTCAACATCACTAATGATTGGGGAAATGCAAATCAAAACTACAATGAGATATCATTTCACACCTATCAGAATGGCCAGTATTAAAAAGACAGAGAACTACAAGTGTTGGAGAGGATGTGGAGAGATAGGAACACTTATTCACTGTTGGTGGGAATGTGGAATGGTACAGCCACTGTGGAGGACTGTTTGGCAGTTCCTAAAGAAGTTGAATATAGACTTGCCACGTGACCCGGCAATACCATTACTGGGTATATACCCAGAAGAACTGACAGCAGTGACACAAACAGTCATCTGCACACCAATGTTCATAGCAACATTATTCACCATTGCCAAAAGCTGGAAACAACACAGATGTCCATCAATAGACGAATGGATAAACAAACTGTGGTCTATTCACACGATGGAATATTATGCAGCTGTAAGAATAAATGAAGTTGTGAAGCATATGACAACATGGATAAACCTGGAGGACATTCTGTTGAGCAAAGCAAGCCAGACACAAAAGGATAAATACTGTATGATTGCGTTACTATGAACCAAATATACTGCATAACATATTGTTGGATTCAAAGAAAAATTTATATGTATCCAGTACATTTAATTGAGAAATATATATATATTTTTAAGATTTATTTATTTATTTTACTTTTATCCATTTTAACCTCTCCCCCGCCTCTCCCTTTTTTGCTGTTTTGTGTCTACTTGCTACGCAATTCTCTGTGTCTGTTTCCTGCCCTCTCTTCTCATCCTTCTCCTCCTTTCTTCACCGAGATTCTATACTGGGAACCTCCATGCAGGAGAGAGGCATTCTGCCACCTGTGCCACCTCATTTCCTGGTTTTTCAGCATGTCTTGTCTTGGCTCTCCCTTGTGTCACTCTCCTGTTATGTCATCATCTTGCTGCGTGGCTTGCGGGGCCTGGGGGCTCACACGCTCGCGGAGCCTGGTGGCCCGCATGCCTTATATATTTTTTCTTTTTATTTTACCGGGAGGTCCTGGGGATCAAACCCAGGTCCCTCCATTTGGGAGACGGACGCCCAACCATTTGAGCCACATCCACCCCCTGAGAAATGTGTGTTTTTATTCAACTGTGTTTTCTTTTTAGTTTTTTAATTGTTTATATTTTCAATTATTAAATGTACAAAATAAAGCTAAAAAAAAAGTCATCAGAGGAGCTTGAGCCCTTGTTTCAGATAAGTACATAAGTGCTTGAAAGCTAAGAATGGTTGGACTTTGGTTATCTGATTAATGAGAGTAACAAAGCAATATTTTAAAATAAACACAGTAGAAGGTATCATCATCATTATAATGTAACAACTCTTTCAGAAGTTATTGCTCAATGGGTAGAAAGTTTCTGTTTTGGGTAATGAAAAAGTTTTAGTAATGGAAGGTAGTGATAGTACCACAACATTGTAAGAGTAACTAACGCCCCTGAATTGTACCCTTAATGGTTAAAATGGCAAATTTCATGGTAAATGTGTGTGTGTATGTGTGATACCACAATTTTTTTTTTTAAAGGAACAGGAATTATTATAAAAAATGGTGAAGGAAATGCCAAGGCAGTTATTAGGAACTCCCTGCTTTTCTACTCCTTGATTGGGCTGAGATACAGAACCCTTTAACTTTCTCCTCCTTATCTTTCTACTTTTTGCATTCTTTGTCTGTGATCCTCTTCTCAGGATGCCTTTATTTGTAAGAGAAGGGAGAAATTCATCTCATACTGCCAGAAGCTTTAGTTAGAAAGGAGCCAAGGAGATGGAGACATGATGGGCCAAGCAGGGGTCATGGGCCCCTCATTGGGCCTGTGCACAACTGGGCATCCCCCCAGCACCAGAATAATTTAGCAGGTTCCAAACAATTCTCAACACTCTGTCCCCTTTTGCTTTGAACTATAATATTATTAATATTATTTGATCTATAATATTATTAATCTATAATATTAACTTTGATCTATAATATTATTAACTATAATATTATATTTGATCTATAATATTATCTATTGCTACCTGACAAATTAAAAGTAGAAAACATTTATTATCTCACACAGTTTCTGATTATGCGGGTGGTACTGGCTCAGGGTCTCTCATAAGGCTTTAGGACCAAGAGGACAGCCAGGGCTGCAGTCATCGGAAGGCTTGATAGGGGCTGGAGAATCTGCTCCCAAGTTGGCTCTCACCCAGATGGCAAATCCACACTCACTATCAGCAGCTGGCCTCGATTCTTCACCACAGGGACTTCTCTGTGGGGTTGCTTGAGTTTCTTCATGATGCGGCAGCTGGTTTCTGCCAGAGCAAGTCACCCAAAAGAGCGCAAGGCGAAAGCTGCAAAGCCTTTTATGACCTTGCCTCGGAAGTTGCATCCCATCATTTTCACAATATCCTGTTGGTTACCTGGGCCACTGTACTCGGGGAGGGAGGGGACTCCCCAAGGGCATGGCTATCAGGATACAGGGATCATTGCAGGGGCTTCTTGGAGGCTAATTGCTATGTGAGCCATAAGACAAGGGCAGTTTCAATTGAATTGAGACTGGAGCCCCTCTACCCCCTCCAAGACAAACCCCAAATCTTGGTGTGACATATGAAAAGAGGCCTACTGCACCTCCTGGCAGAAGATCCAGGGGAATGAGCAGGGATTCGAGGGCGGGAGGAAAATCTACGGAGGAGAGTCTAAGAAAGACTCAGACTCATCCATGGGAAAAAGGAAAGGACACGATTGGAATCTAGAAATCAGGATGGGAATGGTGGCCAGCCCATTTTGCCCTATTACAGAAGAACAGAAAGAGGAACTCCCTTCTTTAAAGCCAGAAAGTTGTGGGAACATTCAAAGCTGCCCTCTAACGAACCCCAGTCTGTTGGGGGTGATCCAGGTTGAGAATGTAGATAATACTTTCTAAGGTGAGTTCAAAACGTTCAGCCACGGTTCCTCCAAACTGCTCCTCAGTGGTCTCCCCGGGTTCGGAAGCCTGCACTGGAGGTGCCACCCACACAGGTTCTCAAGTGCCTGTGCAACCTGGCCTTATTTAAGCTGGGGTCCCAGGTGGCCTTATTAGGATAAAGGGACTAAAGGGATCTGGGCTACTCACCCAGTGGCTGTTTTCCTTCTCAGTTGTTTTGGTTCTTTAAGGCAATCCCCTCGAACCCCTCCACCCCCGAACCCATGAATTTAAAATAGAACCTGAAGGAGTGGATGTGGCTTAAGCGGTTGAGTGCCGGCCTTCCACATGGGAGGTCCGGGGGTTCCGTTCCCAGTGCCTTCTGAAAAAACAAAAACAAACAACAAGCAAAACAAATGAAAAAACCAACTCAAGGAAGCGGATGTGGCTCAGTGGGTTGAGCGCCAGCTTCCCATACACGAGGTCTGTGGCTCAATCCCCGGCCCCAGTACCTAAAAACAAACAAACAAACAAAAGCAGAACCTGAAGAGAGAAATACTTAAGGCAAAGAATTGGAGCACTAATGGTATACTTGGCCAGGAAGATATTTGGGTCAGCGTTCACCTCTGGGGTCCATTAACCACACGACATAGAGAATTGTGTTTGGCCCAGGTATAGGAATGGGTTTGTCTCAAGATTAGAGAGTAATAAAAAAAAAAAAAAATAGTTAACAGTTTTTTGAGTGCACACCCTAGGTCAGGGCTTTTGCTAAGCATTTTGTACCTATTTTCTCATTCACTTCTCTAAGAGATAGGTTGTCATAGAATTTCAGATGAGGTAGGTATGGAGGCATTGGCTGCTAGCTGTCTAAGACAACATCCATTGTGCCCACTCTCCTTGTTAAGAGTGTTATGATTTTATTTGGGATGTATTAGTCAGGGTTCTCTCAGGAAACAGAATCAACAGGAGATATCTGTCAATAATATGAGATTTTATAAGAGTCTCTCACGCGACTGTGGGGATGCACAAGTCCAGGTTCCGCAGGCAGGCTGCAAGCCAGGGGCTCTGATGAAAGTCCAATGAAAGGTCCTTGATGAGTTTCTGGGAGAAGTTGGTTGTCCAAAAAGAGCTGGGAAATTCTCTCCGAATGTTGAAATCACTTCCAATTCAACTGATTGGATAAAAGTGATGGCAATCTCCTTGATTGATGCAGATGTAATCAGCCATCCACTCAGTAAACTCACTGGTGACCAAAGTCCATAAATGCTCTTGTATTTCAATTAGCCCAGTGCTTGCTGGACCAAACACCTGGACACAATTACCTGGCCAAGTTGACACATTAGCCTAACCATCACAGGATGCCAATGTACCCAGAGTATTTCTCAGACTCCTTTGCAGCTAGGTGTAGCTATGAGACTAAATTCTGACCAATGAGATTTAACTGGAAGTGTTCAGGACTTAGGCTCTTTAAAAGGAGGGATATTCTTTTTTTCCCCCTCCCTCCTCTTCTTCCTGTTGCCTGGAATTTGGAAGTAATGGTTGGAGTTCCAGGAGCCATAGTAGCCCTAGAAAGGATGCCATGCGTAGCAGGGCAGAAAGACAGAAGGAGGCTGGATCCCCACTGAGCCTTCATAGCATCTGAGTACTGCCTACCTGTGGACTTTTTTTTTTTTAATAGTTTTTTTTTTAAGAGTAGTTGTAGGTTTACAGAAAAATTACATAGAAAGTAGAGAGTTCCTATATTACCTCACACACACATATTTTCCCTATTATTAACATTTTGCATTAGTGTGCTACATTTGTTACAATTGATGAACCAATATTATTAGCATTATAGTATTAACTAAAGTCCATAGGGTCCATTAGGGTTCACTCTTGGTCTTGTATGATTCTATGGGTTCCCCCCACCCCATAGACTTCTTTTATGTAAAATATTTAAAACTTGGTATTTAAGCTACTGTTGTCAGTTTCTACTTCTTGTAGTTGAGCAAAATTCCTAACTGATAAAGGATCTTAGAAATCAGAGAATGCAACCTCCTTGTTTGACCGATGAGTCAGAAAATGATTTACCCTGAATTGCACAGCTATTAGACTAGCCTGAAAGACCAAAACCAGGGTGTCCTCCTCCTGGTCCTAATCTCTGCTCAACCCAAGGCCCTTTGTTTGGTGGAGCTTCACCCCACCAGCCTCTGCATCCTAGAAATCATTTTAATCTTCTGATTGCCTGCCTGAGGCTCCCACCTTGAGGCTGAACTGTTCTCTCTTCTGCAAGGGTAGGAATGAAGTGTGTGTATGTGTATAAGTGGCTGAGAGCCCTGCCTGGGTCCTTGTGGGCAGGGAGGTAAAATTCAGGCAATTTGCTCCAAGGACAGGTGAGGAAGGTAGCTGCTCTTTCACGGGGATGAGGGATGCTGCAAGGCCCTTTCACGTGATGGTCCACCCCCCCTTCCACGGCTAGTTCTGTGGTCAAAGCATCCGTCCCCCAGCATCCCTCTCTCCTTACACATTGGCTATGGCCATCAGCTGGGGTCTCCTGGATATCTAGCCTTCCCCACCTCTTAGCCCTGCGTCTGCCAAGTCTCTCATCCAGGGCTCAGCACACTGTAACCTTCAGGAAATTTTTGCTGGCTGTTTTGTGTTCCCAAATTCACATATCTTATTAGAAGGTAGACCTTGGAAATGTGTTTTATTTTGCTCCATGTAGCTGCAGGGGCCCTAGGAGTCTGGACCTGGGGGAGAGATAAAAAGAGGGCTTCGCGAGTGGGCAACAGGTCTGTGTGGGTTTTGAGCCAGGAGGGGGTGAGGTTCACAACGGATGGCCACAGCCCCCAGGAGATGGGATGGAAAGCCTGGTGGGGTGGTCCTGAAAGCTGTCATCTAGAGAGAAAGCCAAATGTCAGGGACAGGCTGGTGGTACAGACACTTTGTGGCCTGAGCTGCTTCCACCGATCTTCCATGTGGGGTGGGTTTCCCCCAACCTCACCCTGCCGGTTCCTGTGCCTCCAAGGTCGAAGGACGAGGGCAGGAGAACATGGATTTATGGGGCAATGGCCAACAATCCCGGGCCCCATTACCCACAGCTTTGATCAGGGCAGGCAACCACTACTCTCCTTCTCCCCCCTCCCCTGGGAGGGAACCTCTGGGCCATCCTTAGACAGTGACTTATGAAAATCAACTGGCTCTCACCTCCCTTTCCTGTGAAGGATTCTGAACCAGTCAAAGACTCCTGGGTGTCATTTCGATGGAATGCCAAGCATTGTCTAGACAGTGACTTATGAAAATCAACTGGCTCTCACCTCGCTTTCCTGTGAAGGATTTTGAACCAGTCAAAGACTCCTGGGTGTCCTTTCGATGGAATGCCAGGCATTGTCTAGACAAGAGGACTCTTCTTGCAATTATCTGATTTTACAGGGATCTGCACCTTCGGTTGTCTTGTACAACTTTGCATCTCTAGAGACAGAAGTTAATTTTTGGAGTGAATGCTGATAACAAGACACAAGATTCCTGTTCATAGAAATGCAAATGAAGATGCCAATTTTGCATCTACTAGCAAATTTTCTCTAACATCCCTGAATGCCTACATATGTGTCTGTTCTTTGGATTCTCCTGTGAACTGATTGTTAACATCTTACTGGTTCCCTCATTAATTAATGTGTTAAATAAAACCATTGACATGTTCATTTTATATTTGCATGAGTCATAGACTTTTTACCTTTTAACAAATTATCCTTTAATATTTAAAAATATCTGTCTAGTACGTAAGCTGAAGGAAGAGAGAGGGAGGGAAAAGAACAGAGAAGAGGGTGGAGTGGAAGGAGAAGGTGTAAAGGAGAAAAAGAAAAGAAAGGAAAAGCCGAGAGAGAACAGGGGACTGAGGGGAGGGGAGAGGAGGGCAACGTAACAAAGGAGAAAGCCAGAGAAAAGAATCTTTCTGCCCCCTCAAACATGTATACGATGTACCCCTCTGCTTGGAAAACAAACAAACAAAACGTCTTTATTTTGAGACAGTGGTAAGAGGCCCTCTCAGTCCCTCAGTCCGAGAGGGAAATTATTTTCTGCCTCTATCATTTCCCAGCTCACCAGTTATATTTAAGCTGAGGTCCCTTGGTGGCTGCCGTCTATAATTTTTCCACTCCCCTCCCTTTTGAATCAGATTGCAAAACAAGGACATTTTGAAACTCGGATTCCTCGTGATCACGTCTGCGGGGATGTGGCCCCGAGCTACGAGCTGGGCAGGGTCCTTATCGAAAGTCCTGCTTAGATCAGCGACAGGAAGGCAAGTGGACCCACCAGGCTGCTCCCCCAGGCTCTCAGTTCCGGCTCCGGCCTCCTGGGAGGCCACGCAGCCTTCCCAGGCTTTCCCCAGGCAGGAAGACAGCGGGGCTCCGACGGCGCCGCTTCTGGGCGGCGGGGTCCCGGCGTCCTGGCGGGCGGGGGCGGCGGCGGCGGCGGCGGCGCGTGCAGTGCGGGCGGCGCTCGGCAGAGGGCGCAGAGGACCCGCCTCGGCTCGCCGGGAGCCCCCGCTCTCCGCCCCTGGCCCACCCACCTCCCTCCCGGTAGGCTCCGCACCCCGAGGCCGAGGCCGGGGCGCTCGCGGAGCCTCTAGGCGTGTGTGGGCGAGGTCAGGGAGCGCCTTCCTACTTCACCCCTCGACCACCATCTGCCCCACCCACACCCCCGCCGCCGCTTCAGCCCCAGTTTCCGGTCACCCGAGTTCCCCGCCCCGAGGCTGCCCCGGACCGGGCACACCTTCCGCAGGGAGCCCTCCCCGAAGTCCTTCCCTTCTAGGTGCGGACGGTTGGTGAGGGTTGGAGTGTGGGTGGGGTGGTCGGGGGCGTGGCGGCCGAGGTGCCTGGCCGTAGGGATTTGCGGTTTTGTAGAAGGAAATGCAGGTGAGAGCGGCTCTCATCCCGATCCCTCGCTCTTGGTCTGTTCCAAGCCTTGGAGCAGGGCGCTTGGGTGGGGGCCAGAGGGAGGATGGGAGGCATCCGCCCTATTTACCTCTGTAGGGCCGGGTAGGGTAACAGCATAATCAGTATTTGAATGAATGAATGATTGAACGAACGAACGAACGAAATTGAAATTGGTCTGTTTGCCTAAGACCCGGCTCTGGCCAGCCCTGTGCTGGCACATTATCTCCCAGTAAGGTTTGCTACACTCACCTTGCTATTAGGTGTCTCTCTTCCCCAGACCATTTTCCCATACTGCACAGCGTTCCTTTCACTTCCTTCCTCACTAGCCACTAGGTGTTAAGTTCCTTATAGCATTCAAGGCCGCGCACAGGCTCTCTCCAGCCTACCTTACAAGCACACAGTACACTCTTCTACTTGAGTCTGCTCTACAGCTAAACTAAATCTATTCCGGTTTTCTGACTATAATTTGAACAGGCCTTCCTCCTGGGAGCTGTCCATCTCTTTTTTCCCTATCAGAAACACCTTCTCCCTTGCCTCTGAGCCTCCAAATCTTTTTCCTCCTTCAAGGTCCAGCTACAAATCCCACTTGGTTCCTCCAAGATGCTTTCTCAAGTGAGTTCTACCTGCTCTGACCCCCTGTAGCTTATACCCCCTGACCTTTTTTGTACCAACTATCCTGTGGTGCTTTGTCCTATGGTATTTATGTACCTATTTCATCTCTCCTACCAAACTAAACATTTGGAAGGCAGCTCATCAGTTCATCATACATTTATTGAGTATCTACTGCTCACCAGGTGTAAAGTCTGGCAAATAGGGTCCAAAGGAATCTAGGACACAGCCCCCTACAATGAAGTTGGAGAAAAAAGATGATACACGAGGCTTGAGGAAAAGTAGAGGGTGTGGCTCCCTCATGGGACACTCACTAGGAAAGTCCCAAATGGCTTCCTTTGGGAGCATTCCACATCCTGGATTAGGAAACGGTCTCATTCTCTAAGGGAGTGGCTGTCCATTCATGGAGCCACACACTGGCTCATTCCCTTATTCATTCATTCATGCAATAAATATTTGTTGAGTTCTCACTTTATCCAGGTGACTCATGGAATTGATCATCCTGCAGCCCCAGGGCTGACTTGTGTGTGTGTGTGTGTGTGTGTGTGTGTGAGAGAGAGAGAGAGAGAGAGAGAGAGAGAGAGAGAGAGAGAGAGAGAGAGAGAGACGTGAGGAGTATCAGGAGCCTGGAAAGCTTTGGGGTTGAGTTGCTTCTGTCTTTGTCAGTTCCTGTTCAGAGGCACAGGTCTCTGCTGGAAATGGTCTTGGGAAAGCTAGGGTTGGCATGTGTAAGGCAGGAAAACCTGGGCATTGCTGGAAGGAAGGAGGACATCAGCCTTCCTTGAGATCAAGCTGCCCAGACTCAGCCTTACAGTTCACTTTGGAACAACTTGCCCTGCCAGAGAGAATGTTCACTTCAAAGTCCTTTTCTTTCCTGACCACATGGGATTTTCCAAACAGTGCTGTGAGGTATTAGATCTGTTTGCCAGAAGAGGAAGCTGAAACTAGGAGATATGTGATTTCCCCCAAATCACGGGGTTACAGCAAGGCTGGTTTTCCCAGCATCATTTGTAGGGGGCTCTCTCCTCGACTATTTTGGGATCCTATATGCTAGACTTGACACCTGGTGTGTAACAGATGCTCAACCTGCTCCCTCAGAAGGTTCACCCAGGCCTGCCGAGGAGCCAGGCAGAGGAGAGGAACCTCTGGCTCCGCCAAGACGGAGACAGGTCCCTGGAACAGAACATTTAAAATTTCAGATCCAAGTGACAGCCCCCACCCTATCTGGCCACTAGCAGGGCTCCTCCATCCCTTGCTCAGAAACTCAGTGGTAACTACTTACAGAATCCTAACTCCAAGAGACTTTCTAACTTTAAAGCCCAAATTTTAACACTTCTAAACCATTCATTCCCTAATTCTAATTCTGTTAAGTAGCTCCACCCCTAAGGGCCACTCAGCCCCTCTCAAACCTTCACTGGCTGCCTGATGCTATTTTTGATGTTCTTTGTATTGCTCACAGTGGCTCTAATCTAAGCCGAAAGGAGAAGGTCCACAAGAAGGGTGTCCTGCAAGCAGGAATTTGTCTTTATGAAAACTGCCCCCTTTCCTCGCCAGGTACCCAGGTCTTCATGTTGCCTCCAGGCCCTCTGGGAAGTGGGGTTAAGAAACAGGGTATTAACTGTTAACCCTTCTGGGGTTTTCAAGAGAGATCTAAAACAGGCAAGCTCACCAGATGACATGAAGCTCGAATGGAAGGACTCCAGGCCTGCCTTCACTCAAGGAACCTTAGAGGCACAGTGACACGTGTCTGGGCACTCTGGCAAGCTCTGTGATTCATATAGAGTTCCAGCCTTCAGGCAGATTGCTCTCTAGAAGCAAGTAACATTTCTGGGCACTTTGAGTTAGGTGCCTGTGTTAAGCACTTTATTTAACTGCTACAACCCTACGGAAAAGGAACTATGATTCCATTTTGTAGATGAAGGAACTGAGGCTAACAACTAGCTAAGGGCAAAGCCAGAGACTGAAGTGTCTCCAAAGTCCCCTTTCCGGCGTTGCCTCTGGGTGGGGCAGGGCGAGGAGAGCTTTCCTGTAACCCTGGAGTCTGTTCCCGACTCCAGTCGCCGCCGCGGGCACCGCCTAGGCCTGGGCAGCGAGTTGTGGAGCCCGGGGATTGGACCAGAGGCTCCGCAAGGCCCCGCCCACAGCTGATAGGCTGAACCTATCAGGTTTCAGGCCCTGGGGGCGGGGCAGAGGCTGCCGCAACAGCCTTCAAGAGTCTTCCTCCCGCTGCGCGCAGGGCCCCGAAGCAGCGATCATTGTGCTGATGGCTGCTCTCCTTCAGGTGTCCGGTTCTACCCGTTTCCTTGTTAACCACCGGGGTTCCAAGCCACTGGAGAGCCATGGACTGCCCTGACTTCCAATTAAAGTCACAGTCAGATTTGCTTTGTCCACAATGCATAAAGCTGCGCCTTAAAGGAAGCAATTGTGACTCCACTTTATGATCATTGTAAAATAATGGTATTTAGTTAATCGGCATATTAGGCAACCACTCTGTGCCCAGCCATGGGGAGAGCAAATGACCCCCTGCCCTTAAAGTGCTTATAACTTCGTTATAAAAATATGAACTAATAAATAGGGTATCGTAGTAGATCACATTCACAGACCATTAACTGCATGCAGGCACTGCACCTTTCAACAACAAAAAGTAGTAACATCAAAGCACACATCACCAACTCTTCTGGAATATACAACCGAGGCAGGCTGCAGGTGGGAAGAACTAGGAAAATGGCATCGGAAGAATCTAAATTGAAATTTAAATCCTACCAAATGCTAGCAGTATGATGCTTGGTACATTACTTAACCAGCCTGAGCCTCAGCTTCCGTATCTGCAAAATGGAAATATTTTATACACCTATGGTAAAGAGCTGTTTGTGAGGTCTAAGTGGGAGAGCTCCTACAAGGCACCTAGCATGGTGTCTGGGACAGAGGAAGTGCTTATGTGTTGATTCATTCATGTTACCAGCTTGTGCCCATTATGTGCCAGGCAGAGTTCTAGACCCTGGGGCTATACCAGTGAGCAAAACACAAAACACCCTGCCCTCATGGCATTTTCATTCCATGGCTTATTGAGTCTTGGTTTCTTTCTTTCCGAAAGTATATTCTCATTCCTTTCGTGTTGATGAGCTCATTTTAAGTACATATATTTCATCTTTGCATTGTCCTGGTGAAATAAGGATAAAAGAGGATTAACTCCATGGGATGGATGGAGAAACAGGGGCCCAGAGATTAGAGGAGTAACACAATACATCTGTAACAAATCTTTAACCACAGATTGGTCTTCTGTTTCCCAGTCTTATCACCTTCAGGGACTCTGTCTTTTGATGTATGGTCCAGTCGGCCCCAAATTTCTCCCGGGGGCTCTGAGTCTTCCAGAGAAAGTGCCTGCAGAGAGCTTGCTGCTGGAGGCCCTATCTCCTCCCCCATCCCCCCACCCCTATCAGGCTCTGTCTTCCTGTGAGGCAGAGTGCTGGGCACCACAGCAGAGGCTTCCAGTGGGTTTTGATGGGGAAGAACATGTGGAGAAAGTAGTCAATGGTTACCCAGCCTTCTCTGTCAACATCCGCCTGGCCCCAATCCTGCCCCAGACTACCCAGCACATAACTGCCCACCTAGGTTCCTTCCTGCTGAGACTCCTCCCACCACATCCTCCAAATTTGCTCAGTTGCCAGGTGAGGACCAGGCAGGATTCCTGCACAGAGTTGGAGGAGCAATGCAGATCAGGAATGCACGGTCAGAGGGTAAGAAAAGCTGGGGCCCTTTTTAGTTATGCTGTCCCTCAAACTTAATAATATGCATCAAAATTTATCCTAAGAAAAAGTCAAAAGAGTCGGAAAAGACAGTGTACAAGGGTGTTCACTGAAGAGGTGCTTAGGATTGTGGAACATTAAGCTAAATGTCCAACAGCAAGGGGTTTGTTGAATGAAATTGTGGCTTTCCCTACTCTGGAATATTATGTTGCCATTAAAAATTCTGGTATAAAATAATATTTCCTGACCTGGGGAAATAATCACGATATATTGCTGTGATGGTTAGGCTAATGTGTCAACTTGGCCAGATAATAGTGCCTAGTTGTTTGGTCAAGTAAGCACTGGCCTAATTGTAATACAAGAGCATTTCATGGACTTTAATCATCCGTGAGTTGATTGTATAGATGGCATTTACAATCAACTGAGGAGATTGCCATCAGTAATGAGTGATGTCTCATCCAATTGGTTGAAGGCCTTAAAGGGGGAAGTGATTTCAGCATTCAGAGAGAGAATTCCCATCTCTACTTCAGCCAGCACCTCCTGGGAACTCAACAAGGACCTTCATCGGAGCCCCTGGTTTGCAGCCTGCCCTGTTGAATTTGGACTTGTGCATCACCACAGTTGCTTGAGACAATTTTATAAAATCTCATAATATTTACAGGTATCTCCTGTCAGTTCTTTTTCCCTATAGAACCCCGACTAATACAATTGCTAAAGGGTAAAAGCAGTCCAGCATATCAGGGAAGGCCTTCAGGAGGAGGAGGCCAGAGTCCCAGTCTCTGGCTTTGCCACCAAAGAAAACCTTATCTGGACTTTGTAGAGCCAACTCTCAGCTGTCTTTAAGGACTTTGTCTACTGTGGAGGGTTTCAGAAACTGGTTTCAGATTCTCCTTCCTTGCCTCTAGTTTTTATTTTATTTTATTTTTTTGTAACCACAATCTTTGATTTTTTTAACATCTGGGAAGAGAAGGATCTCATGAAAATCATGATATTTCCTTTCAGGTTCACACAGGGCCTTTGCACAAGCAGTTCCAGTTGAAGGAACCAGTCACGGAGTATATATCCACCTCAACACACACACAAACACACACACTCTCTCCCTTTATTGCTCTCTCTCTCCAGCTCTCAGCTCAGCCACCATTTCACTTGGGAGGCCTTCCAGACTTCCCCAACAGGTCAGTTTCCCTCCAACACATCCTCACGGCACCATGCACTTACCGCTTCTTTCTTGCTCTTGTCATGGTTATTATTTTACACTTGTTTCTGTAATTATCTGATGAATGTCTTCTCCATCTACACCATCTCTATCCACACTGACAAGGATCATGTGTATTTGCACTCACCCCTCTATCTCCAGCACAGAGACTCTGAATAAATATAGAATGCATGGAGAGAGGACGGCTGATTAGATGGATGGGTAGATGAGCCTCCAAGGCAGAATGGGGCTTGGACTCAGGGCTGCTCTCCATTCTTAGACAGTAGGTGGCTACCTGGGGTTCAATTTCAGGGTCACTAGGAAGGCACTCCCCTCTGGGAAGTTCCTGGCATCCCTTTAACAAAAGAGGACAGAGCTTTTTGTACATGAATGCCACACTGTTGGAGGCAGAGGAGCTCAGAGGCTTCCATTCATGCTAAGGGGAAAAGGACTGATAGAGTCTTTCCCAAGCGCAATCTGTGTTGGTGGGGCAAGATGGGCTGAGGAGGAAGGGAAAGAGAGCTAGGGAAATCAAGGCTAGGACTCAGAATGGGAAAGAACACAGCAAAAGGAGTCTCAGGGCCTGAGGCCAACCTTGACCCACAACGTCATCTTGCCTTTGCCGCATGCAGCCCTGTCCTACTGGGTATTAGCAGCCTTTTTGGTAAATCAGGTTCTGCAAGTATTTGACATCTGGAAAACTTTCAACAAAGATGGCGTTCCAAAGCCTGGCTCGGAGGCCCCGGGATGACAACCTAATTACGGTCCTTTTAATAGCTCCTTCCCAAGTGCTCAGCCAGGGACATCTGCCCTGCTGCAGCTGCACCTCCAGGGAGGAATATTTTTAACACTGAGATGCCACAAAAGGAAACTTCTGAAAGCTGGATGAAAATGGCCCCTGCATTCCCAGGGCCTCAGGGCCCAGGTAGGGCCTAATGCTCCTCCCCACCCCACCCCCACCCCCCAAAAATAGGGCCAGGCTCCTTTTCAGAAGCAGAGGCGGTGGCGTTGATTTACTAGGAAGTATTTCCTTTATATTTTTTTCAAATCATCCTTTATCATTTTTCACAGGTAAATTGAATATGCCAGGCCACCTCACTCAGCTTTCCATGTAAGCAGGCTGTCTAAAATAATAACAGAGAGCCGGGCCAACCCTGCATGCCAGCCCTGTCAGTCAGGGTGTGCGCAGCTCCCCACCCGACCCCTGCACCCCAGGCTAAGGACCCCCCAACCCAGATCTTGTTATGTCAGAGGGAGGAAAGGGG
>JAQZBX010038803.1:0-23270 GCA_029593785.1 Cabassous unicinctus
GAAATCTGAAGTTCAGAAAGGTTAAATAGTTCACTCAAGCTTTATCTGGCTCATAAATTTTGGAGTTGGATTTCAAATACCATCTTGTTTCCCATTTCTGACATGTTATCCTTTCACATGTTTGCAGTTTTCTGGGAACTATGGTTAAGTGAATTGAAATGTTCAAATCTCAACTCAAAAAATTTACAAGATTTTTCTACCACTTTGTCGGTATTAATAGCCATTGCTCTAATGCTTTGAGGAATATGCTATCACTTCAAGTTGTTCTGTTCCAAAGGTACTTTTTAGGATAAAGAGAAGAAACTTGCTTACAGCTTCCTTGTGTCATCTAGTATTAAAGAGTTGATTTCTACATTATGGAAATCTACTTCATTTACTCTTTTATTTCAGTGGTGAGTTTATTTTGGTACTTTAAAAATTATGTAGTGCAGGAATGAGGGGCTATGTAATTATAGGAGGCCTGTTAATTTAAAAAAAAGTATAAATCAAATGTGAAGCTTGTACCCTTCTTTAAAAAAGACTTTAAATTGTGAACCACAGCTCGAGCAGCTACTGACTGTGAAAATATACAGGATAAGGAAACTCAATACTAAACTGCCTTGCCTAAGGCTGCAGTGAGTACTCTTGCCATTGGGTGAAAGATGCTTAGTAATGCCCAGAATAGGTGAGGTCTTTAAAGGCAGAAATTTAGGGCAAACTTGCTGAACCATGAGAAATTAAATATAGAAACAATTTATTTTAAATTTAACTCATATTAAAGGATTTCTGTAGATAGTTGAGAGAACCTCAACAGACCACTGCTGCCACCTCCATCTGCAGCTCCTGTTGTTGCTTGTGTTCTTGTCCCAATTTCTTTTGTGAAGCAACAGCTGAGAAAACTTTGGTGCTTGCCATGGTTGATGAAGAGTCCAAGGAAATGGTCAAGACTGAGGACAATGGTCACATTAATGTGAAGGTGGCAGTTTAGCAATAAGAGACAGACATTACATTGTCAATCCATGGAAGTCTATCATGAATGACAGGGCTTTTCAGTGAGACTCTGCCAATCAATAAACAGACATGAAGGTACTATTAATGTGTTCCAGAAGCAAGAAGCAGTTATGTGCTGAAAGAGAACCTGCTACTGTGATCCAAAATTGTGTTCCCACAGACAATTCATTACTGATAAAAACTGTGGTTTAGGATTATTACCACATCTGCACTGTAATGTAGATTTTCTTGATTTCTCTATTTTAAATTTTTTTATTTCTTCCCATCCATACTTCAAATTATGAGTTCATGGTAGCAGCCTTTTCACAACCAACCAACCAACCAACCAAAAAAAACCCCAGAATTAAATGCCAATATTATACTTTGATCAACATCAAATGAAGATGCAGTGGGGAAAAACTCACTGTGGAAATACACCTTTTCTCCAGTAACAGCATACTCATTCAACTTTTACCTTTATATCCCAGGAAATTAATGTTTAATAAAGAATACATTAGACCTAATCTGATTGGCAGATATTGTTTTTTGCTTTTTGATTGACACTGTAAAATGTAAATCAAGGATAATTTAAATACCTTTTTCATGCAAGCCTTTTTATTCCATATAGGTCAAAATGACTTTTAATGATGGATAAATTACTCCAAAAGAAATGGATTCTGCATGGTTTCCCTTTAAAAGCAATGATATTTTGGTGAAATAAACTTTTTTTTTTTTTTTACACTCGGCAGCTGTGCATGTGATGTTTGTGTCTCTTCTGTTGGGACATGACTCTTCATTTGCCTTATTTTCATATTTGGTAGAATGCCTACCATATTTTTGACACTTGGTAAATGTCAGTTAGTGGAATAAATTAATTTGAATCACCTTTCTTTAACAAGATGGATTTAACTTGTAGAAATAGCCACAGTTGGTGGGGAAAACCAGTAATAATATTGCCAAATTATCCCTCATGACATTTGAAAAGAATTCTACATGATGCATTAAGGTTTTTAATATCTAATTTTATTATTGCTCGAGTAGTAGGACTGGGTACAGTAAAAGTAGAACTAAGAACAGAACATGTTTAGAGTAATGATAAATTTATTCCATTTACCTCAAAGCTGAGGTGCAAAAGATTGTAATTAAGAATTACATTTAAAATGCAATTCTCTTTGGGTAGTGGCATTGTTAGATAACTTGGTCTACATCCTATGTTGGTGATTTAGTTTTATTTTTGGAATAATTTTACTATCTTCCTTATAGGAGCTGACCAAACGGGAGGTTGAGTACATTGCCCTGTCAAGGGACACCACTGAAACCGATCTCAAACAGCGTAGAGAGATTCGTGCTGGCACGGCTTTTTACATTGATCAGGCAAGTTTTTATCATGCTCTAGTACTTGACTGTTCACACTGGGTCTATATGAAATTGATTTTTAAAGTAGAAATAAAGTCACTCATATAATAGTGAAAGATAGATGTACTGTGCTCTCTCTAGACATATTTAACATCTAGTCTTTTTGGCTTCTCTATTTTCAAAAATATCTTTTTTGTTTAGTACTAAACGAGAAACTCTAGATGAACTTAATGGATTTAAAATGTTAGCTAAAGATCAGTATGCTGACCTCTTAAATTTTCAAAAATTTTTTTAAAGAATTAAGGAGATTTTAATATAGGAAATTCTCTAGTACATTTATGAATGTATTTTCATTTTAAAGGACAGTTAAGTAAAGATGTGTTAAATGTAATGAAGCAAAATATTTATTGCCAGGAAGTACAAATTTGGATTGGGGGAGGGTCTTAGATGTAGATTACCAACTACCTTCATATTTCGTGACTATATTATAATGAAACTTGTTACACATTTTTTCCAACTATATTGCTTAAAATATTGAATATTATTCTTAGGAACACCTAATAGAAAAAAAAGACAGAGACTATAAATGAGCAATTCATAGAGAAACGATTTCAAATTTCCAATAAATTTGTGAAAGATGCTTGACTTTCTTGATTACAGAAATAAAAATTAAGGCAATTGGGAAGCGGGTGTGGCTCAGTGGATAGAACCCCCGTCTACCATATGGGAGGCCCGGGTTCGCGTCCCGAGGCCTCCTTGTGAAGGCACGCCGGCCTGAGCTGTGCAGTGGGCTGATGCAGCAACCTCACGGCAGGAAGCGGGTGTGGCACAATGGATAGCGCACCCGTTTACCATATGAGAGGCCCCGGGTTCGCTTCCCGGCTGATGCGGCGGGACCTCACGGCAAGGGGAAGATGAGCAGACACGGAGAGAACACGCAGTGAATGGACACAGCAGCACGGGCAGCAAGGGGGGGATAAATAAAATAAAATAAATAAATCTTTAAAAAAAAAAAAAATTAAGGCAATAATGAGTCACCATTTTACTCTCACCCCTCAGATTGGCAAAGATTAACAAATTTGCTAATATCCAGTGTTGATGAGAAAACCCTATTATACTGTTGATGACATCATAAATTTTTACAGAAAATTTGGCAATAAGTAACAACCATAACTAATAGTTATTTTCTATCTGACCTTCTAATCCTATAGTGGAAAATTCTGTCTTGCAGCCAAAGGAGTCTTGTATTCATCATTTTAAACTTTTTTTTTTCTTTGAAAAAAACAACTCGATGTTCTCTTTGTGAGTACGTGACTTTCCAAATATGTGCTTGGATTTCTATTTCTGTTTTGTTGACTTTCACTCTTAATTCAGAGATATTTATTTCAAACCTGGTGAGCCACATAATAACCACGATTAAAAACAGATTTGTATTCAGAAGGTTATATTTAGTTTTAGAGTAAACCTGAATTTTTCACTTGGTAAGAAAGGTAACAGGTTAATCCTGATGTCTTTTTTCCAGACCATTATTCTGACAAAGAGTAGAAGTTAATTCACGGTATGTGGGGTCATTGACACTGAATTTCGTAATCTGTCTGGAGTAGTGGTTAGAGTTTCTTGATCAAGCATGTTTAATTTTTTTAAAATTTCGTATTGGGCTGGTTTTCTAAAATATGTGGTGTGGTAGGTAATCCATAAGCTTTTAATGCATTTGAAGTTTATCCAAAGATTTAGGCTACCAGATGGAAAATCTGAAGTATGTAAGGTAACTACAAATATTAAATTTAAAGAGGTTTTTTAAAAGCATACATCTCTTGATCTCTTACATTTCTGCCCCACATGATATTTAGATAACCCATAGAGCTTGTATATGTCCTACCCACCTCTAACTGACATGGTTTTTAAAGAAATTTGTCTGCTTTTTCTCCATAACCAAAGAGTATAAGAGAGTGAGAAGATGGGGAGAAGGGATTAGCAATTGAAAAAACAGCTTGAGTGAAGTTGGGGACTTAGAAGTATATTAATTGATAGTGAAAGAACTGGCTTTGGTATGGATTTAAAAACATATTTTTGAATGTAATTTATAGCTGACATGATTGTTGCAATGTACATAGTGAGGAAAAGAAAGATTTATATGTGTTTATTATTTTATAGACAGAGTAAAACCTTGGCTCTTCAGAAATCTCAGAAATTGTTTTAGTTAACTAAAAATTTATTGAATAGCTAAAGACTTAATATTTGAAACATAAAAGTAACATTAATTAGATGAAACTTTCTGAAATGTGATACTCCCCCTGCCATTCTAAAAACCATATTATCAAGTGATGTATATTTTATGTTTATAAAATATTTAAAGTGTTAAATAAATTATGGTAGTATTTCATACTTTTGTGTTTTATGGGGAATCCTACTCATTATGGTACACATCAGCTATTTACTGAGCTGTAATGCATTGATTCCTTCAAAGCCTATGATTGGGGTGTAGAAATGTCCTTACTCTAAAATTGCTTCTAATTATATTTTGAGGTTTTATGTGATTTTCATATTTTTCTTCTGTCTTACTTCCTGGCAGGTAATATTCCTTATTGGTGTCCATTAATCAGATGATATCAGTTCCTTGATTGAAGCCTTGCAATGACTTCCCATCATACCCGGAATAGAATCCAAACTTTTTGATATGGTTTACAGCACTCTACAGAATGCCTGACTACCTTATCTCCATTCAGCCTTTCCATTGCTTTTTAGGCTCTAGCTACCCTGCCTGCCTTTTTCTCTTAAAAGGGAAAATGCTCAGAGCCTTTGTAGTTGATATTTTCTCCCAGATCTCTATATTCCTTCCCCTTCATCATTCAGGTTATAAATTCCCTGAACATTTTAGTTAAAGTAGCCACTGGTCATGCCCACCCCCTTTCTACACATAGCATGCTGTCATATTACACTGTGTATCTTTTTCAGAGCACTTATCATTATCAGAACTTACCTAATCACATTTCTTTGTTTCCGTGTTTATTGTTTGTCTTCCCCACTAGAATGTAATTGTCTTGCTTATCTCAGACACCTAAAAACTGTGTGGAACATAATTAGCACTTACATTTGTTGATAGATTTCTCCTTTGGATAATCAAGCTTGTTAAAATTGTAAGTAAGTTAAGAATAAATAGGCTCTTAAATAGGAGGAGACCAGGGGGCTTTCCTATAGATAAGATATCTGTATTTTGACTTCTATTTTGAGTCATGACAATAGATAATTCCCATCTGAATTCTAGATAGATGAAATTGCCAATTGATTACCAGCTAGTAATATGTTTGGCTTTTACATTTGTTTTACTTAGAAAGTCCTTTTATTTATTTAATACTCTTAATCACTGAATTTGATATCTGGACTCAAGGGAGAGGCAGTATCTTCATTCACGGATGGGTGATGCCTGCAGCCTAGATGGGCCAGCTTAGATGGAAGAATACCTGTGGCTGTCTGGGGGGTACTGGGAGAAAGTTTGGCGTTTTCTGTGTGGTTCATATTTTATGCATATATGACCGATGTCCAAGTTATCAGCAATTGGCATTTCATCTGGAAACGTGGGCAAAACTTCTCAAATCCTGACTTTTGAGGATCTTGACCATTGACTTCTTAATGGATTCTCATGTAGGACTAAGGATGGCTGATGACAAAATAAAAAATTAAACTCAGCTGCTGCTCTTGAAGGCCAGAATTAGGTTAATAATAAATATAGTATGAAATTTGTATTTTCTTTCAAAACAATGTTTATTTTTCCTGATAAATATTCATTATGTGTATATATATGCTTTGGTATATATACACATATACCTATATAAACATACATATGTATTATATGTTATGTATTTGTATTTATCAATTTAACAAATATTTATTGAATGCCTACTATGTTCCTACCAGGCATTATCTAGGTGCAATGAACAAAAGAAACAAAAATCTCTGTCATAGAGCTTATATTTTAGTGGGGGCAACAAAATAAACATAATGAAGAAGGATAGTATAGCAAGTAAATGCTAAAGGCCATTAGGAAGGCCCACTCTTATCTACTCATATAGTGTTAACTGGTTGACAAATTTATTTAATTAATTAAAACATATCATGAGAGATGAAAAGGAAACTATTATTGAGGGGACTTATGTTGGGGCTAAGTACCATGTATATACTTAATCTTCAAAACATAATTATATTTAATCCTCAAAACTTAGGAGGGAGATGATTTCCCTATCTTACACATAAAGTAACTAGGGTCATCGTCATACACCTGATAAATAGCAGACTAGGATTTGAACCAGGATCTGTCTAATTCCAAAGCTCAGGCAATTTCAACCATGTTATGCCAATTCCTTACAAAAGCAAGGATGCTGCTGCTGACGATGATGATAGTATTCACAATAATAGCAACAGCTAATTATTTTTTAAAGACTTACTATGTGCCAGAGGTTAACTCATTTAATTTTCACTATAGTCTATGAGATAAGCACCATAGCTTTAGAATGAAATGCAGGCTCAGAGAGGTGAAGTGACTAACCTAAGTCAAGCAAAGCAGGAAAGTGGTAAGAAAACCAAAAATCAATCCGATTCTATTCGAATATTATAAAATAAAGATCTCAAAATATAATTCTTTTCAAATTTTTTACTTTTTCTTTGTCTTCACTGGTGCTATTACACTATAGCCATTTTGAGTAAATTGGAAGCTCTTTGAAATCTATTTTCATTAAATATTGACTGTGGTACCAATAATTTATATTTTAAAGCTTTTGAAATCTTTTTTTTTCCTAGCACTATTTTAATTCTTAAATTGTTACGTCTATAATACTCCTTAAGGATATTCTCATTTAGTAAATGAGGACACAGACATCAGATTAATTGTTTGCCTGAGGTCTTATATCAAATCAGCAACAAATCTAGAACAGGAGCTTAGACAGTTTTTGATTTTTAGGTCATGCAGCTGCTTTCATCTTGAAATCCTTAATGCCCATGTTTTGGGTTTTTTAAAACTGTGATATTGAAATGGCTGGGTCAGAAGGATCTTGCTGCATTTTTTCTGATTTCTATTGGAGAAAATTAGGTCTCTGGAAGTCCCGTAGCTTGAAGGCCAGGAAGGTATTCTTATGGTTGATCTAATTTCTACTTTGAGAAACTATCACAACTATTCATTCCAAATGAAATATATACGCACTGTTGCCATATAAGATTTCAAAAGAAAATTATACTGCAATTAGTTTAACAATCTGTATAAAATTTTTTCAAAATATCTAGCCTAAATATCTCATGCTGACATATAAACTTGTTCCATTCTGTTGTTGTAAGAATTGTTGGCATAGGTAATGACTATCCTTCATATAAAAGTTCTTCTTGAACTCACATAACAGCATCTTTTAACTGAACAGTTGTGTTTTTATTCTATAAACACTAAAAGCCTGATGCGAGCCTGTTTTGTATGGTACGGTATGGAAGTCAGCATTTTCACCCTTGAAGACCTCAGAATCCTAATAAAGAGGTGAAACATGTATATGAGAGACCTGGAGAAACTTCAGTGTTGTGGTTTCATACTTAAATGTTAAGCAAACAGAAGGTAAAGCAGACATCAATCCAGAGAGGGTAAGACCCTTAGGCCTCTGTTGGGCACAGAACTGGTAGCATTTTTTATTTTTATTTTTTATTCTCTACCTTCTACAATTAAGTCTATAATTTATAGTATAGTACAATTACTTTTCTTTTATATATTTGGATTTGCTGTTTGCTCTTAATCAGTTGCTTATTATTTTCTTCTCTACAATGTAATCAGAGATTATATGGATAAAGTTTGACACTACTGATTAAAATATTTTAATTATTTTATAAATATGTTAAGGAAAAACTAGGAAGTAAGGTGAAACTGAAATAATTAACTAGTGTTATTTCTGTAAAGTCAGTGTTTTGGATTTTCTTGCCAAATAGCATCTTCCTAAGATTTTCTCCTTTTAGCTAGTATTCCTATCTAAATTTAAAAATTTTAAATTTGCATATGCTCTGAGTCTGTAACCATGTCATCAAAGGGAAAGTATGGAGGAAAGTTAAAAATCTTGGGTGATGCTTTGCTTGCCAATTTTTTTCTAAAAAATTATACTACTCATAAGTTTGTAAACCTCTTTTTAGATTCTTATCTTTTGATCTAACTGTATTATAAAGCATTCTTATTGCCATTTAGAGTATATTGAAAATTAATTTATAATTTTACATTGAATTAATATGAAAATGTTGGGAGGACTTTTAAAATATTTTATATTTTTAATAAAGATCAGATAAGTCACATAATCATAGATCTTATAGCTGAAAGAGACTCTAAGAGATGACTTGATTTAGTCTCTACCTTCTGGCAGGGAAAATAAAGCTGAGGATGAGGGATGTTAAGATATGATACCTGCCTCAATGTGCTCTTTTAGTAAAAAAGCTGCAAGTTAGTGAAGACTCCCATTGGGGTGGTGGCAATGGGAATGGAAAGCAGGTATGGATGCATGAGATGTTTTAGAGGTCACATTCATTTTGTGTTAATATATAGTGTGAGGAATAAGATGTAATTAATCGTGGGTGGCTGGGACAATTAGTGAAATAGACGTCAGGAACAGGGCCTGCTTTCATGATTTGATTAGATTAGACATGTTGCATTTTGAACATCCATATAGAGGTGCTAAAAAGGTCTATGGAAAAATGTTTATGGAGCTCAGGAGAAAGGGTAGGCCCTTACAGTATGTTCCTCGAGAATAATGAAATAAAGAAAATGAAAAAGTCTTCTTTTATGATTGTTGTTATTGTTGTTTTAATACTCCAACATATAACACAGCACTTGCCATGTAATGGATACTCAGTGAATGAATGAGAATTTGTGAGAGAGATTAGCTCTTTTCCAGTGAAATACCAAGATGAGGAAAAAAGGTCAAGGACAGGACCTTGGGAAATGCTTTTTAGAGGATAGAAAGCAGAGAAAGAGCCAGGGAAAGGAAGGAGAAAACCAGCATAGTAATATCCATAGACGATAAAGCACAAGAGAAGAGGGTTGAAGAAAAGGAAAACATGAAAATCAAGATAAAGCTTGGTTTTTGTCAGTTTGATTGTTGGAACATTCGAGTGAGCAGTCACAGTAAAATCAGGATGACGAAAGCTAGATGGAAATTTATTAGAGGCATACATATGTGGACTGTTTTTTCATGAGGATTGAAGGTCAAGGAAAGGATAAAGAGAGTATTAAGAACTGTCAGGGGAGCGTTGACTTTCTTAAGGTACAAACATGTATAGAAGAAGAGGAATTTGAAAATGCACATAAGAGATTGTAGAGGATTTTGGAGGAGGTGGGAGGGAATACCAAGCTCGAAGTAGAAGAGCTGGCCTTGGCGGGATAATAGGAATGACATTTTGTTAAAGATAGAAATCAAGTAGGTAGAATGATGACTACAGGGACTCTGGTGGAGTGGAAGAAAGTCGTGGAATCTCAATATTCTGGTTACTTTAATCATCATAGTAAAATACTGGACAAGGTTATATGATAAGAGTTGAAGGAGATGTTGAAGCTTGAGTTGGCAAAAACTTGTATAAGAAACAAAGGAAAATAATTTCTAAATAATAGTGAGGCTTAGCTGAGCTTGAACAATGTGAACTTGTAGTGGCCTCTCCTCCATTTTATCACAGATTTAATCTAAATTATGAACAGAGCTGATGAAAGAAGATGATGTCCCAGTTCTAGGAACATTGTCCTCCCCAAAAATATCCCATAGGTTTATGGATTAAGCACTCTTTACAACTCTTCTCAAAAGCAGAAGCACATTTATTTGGGGTACAGTAAGCAGATAAGAAAGAGTATTGCTTTCGTCTCTTTCCCCTACTCAGTTCTAGAAAGGGAGTTAAAGCTTTTTCAGTAATGGATATATTGTGGACCTTTTTACAGGTAAGTAAAGATAGAGCTGTTTCATTATTTGTCATAGCTGATTTACCATGGGTTATTTCGCCAGTCCTCTACATATTGGCATTTGGCTTCTTTAAAGTGCTTTGATGACTGTGACATACGTCGTTACATACTTATCTGATTATTTCTTCAATCCTTTGAAGTAGAATTTCTGGGTTAATGGACATAACCATTTAAAATTTTGATGCGTCTTGTCAAGTTATTCTCTATATGGTTGTGCCATTTTACACTCATACCAACCATGAGTGAGAGTATCTGTTTCCCCTTAACCTCACCAACATTGGGTATTATCATTTTTTTTAAAATCTCTTTCTATTTGAAAGTCTAAAACTATCTTACTTTATAGCTCTCATAACTTGTGATGTTGCATATATTTTATTATGGTACTCTTTTGCATTTTTATATAGGAGTGTTATATATTTTCTTAATAATCTGTAAAAATTCATTTTACATTAAGGATATGTATTTAGCCTTTATTATATAAGCTGCAAACAGTTCTTCCAAATTTTCATGTCTTTGATTTTATGATGTTTTGTCATGTGGAAATATTTGAATGTAACCTTATTGACCTTTATGGTATCTGTCTTTGAATTAATTATTAAGAATTATTAGGAAGATTAGGAAGATTTTCTCCACTTGAAGATTATAAAAAAGTCACTTATATTTTCATCTAATAATTACATGGTATTATTTTTAAATTAATTTAACAAGTCCATTTGGATTTCTTTTCCAAATTCCTGCAAAACTATCCATTGTTTTTCCACAGATTTGAAATTCAACTTTTCTCATATATTAAATTCTTTATTTTCATTAACTTGTCTGTTTATAATGACAAGGCAATATATGTGATCATGACCAAAAAATTCAAACAATACAGCAGGGTTTAGTGTTATTCCCATTCCCCATGATTTCTTGTTCACACATTAAATTTCTAGATCTACTGTAGTATACTTTTTTTATTCTGTTACCCCCTTATTGCTCTTCTTTTATGGAATTTTCCTGGCAATGTTTCTAATGGATTTTTTTTTTCTTCCCCTATAGTGCTTTTGTTTATTTGCTTGATATATTGTTCAAAATTCAGAAATAGAGTATTATTTAAAAGACAATAGAGTAAAGGCATTTCTCAAAACCGACTGAAAACAATGACAAGAATGACAAATGAGGGGAATGCTATCCTCAATAAAAGGGCCATGTACAGGTATCTCCCAAAGTATCATACTCCTGAAAGGCATATTCAATGATCATTTGAGTAGAATGCAGAGATCTATGGGGTGAGGGGGTTTTCACAAAGGAAGTGAGACTATCCCTATAAAGATCTAGTTTGACATATCAGAGTGGCAGGGGAGAGAGTGTTGAAAGGAGAAACCATGTTGGCAGCCCACTTCTATTATCTTTCACTTATCTCTTAGCTAAGAAGCACTGCAGGTGGGGCATATGGGAATCCCCTTTACTTTTTATGTAATACATTTATGTAATCTATGTAATATAAAGCTTCTTAAAAAAATTCAATTAAAAAAAAAAGAAAGAAAGAAACTGCGAGAGGTGTAACAAGGTGAAGAAGAGGGGAGTGGATAGTATGACTATCAAAATGTATTACAAAAAGCCTGTGATCTAAAGGGCTTTTTCCTGTGTCATATTGTTCTCTTGGAAACCAAAAATGAAGGGGGATGTGATGATTTGAAGCTGTATGTACCCCAGAAGAGTATATTCTTAAAGTTAATCCAGCGGAGCTGGTGTAGCTCAGTGGTTGAGTGACTGCTTCCCATATCGAAGGTCCTGGGTTCAATCCAAGGTACCACCCAGTGAGACCATATCTGTCTCCTTTTCTAGCATCTTTCCCTTGTAGAGATTCCACTGAGTGCAAACCTGGAGCCCAGCATCCTTTTGTGATTCATTCATAGCCACATCCTGCAGCATCTTGAACTCCTGTAGGGTGTCCAGTAGGAAATTCCAGGAAGCTGATGGATCAACTGGTCAGGAGCCCAGGAGAAAGATCTCCAGGCCAACCCCAGTCTCCCGCTCAATCTGCACCCCTTCCATTTTGGCCACCAGGCAGCCCCTGCTCCACGCACAGGTGCGGCACCACTGCCCTGGACCCCAGGCCACGCTGCCACTTCCGGAGTGCTCCTGGACTGAGCAGTCTCCTGTGCCCAACCCCTGCCGTCCGGCCCCTGGCAGAGCCCGCCAGTCCACTGCTCTAATGGATTATTAAGGGAAGGTTAGAGACATTTAGAAGCCACTGTCAGAAACTGGACTGATTTTTCTTTCATTAATATTTGTTAGGAGAAAGAAATAAAGGACTGGTAATTTTTAAAACTAAAATAAGCAAACAAAAAAGAAGCTTAAACTAGAGTTTGTTAAATGTTATATCTTGACAACAACTTAGCAAAAAGGAAGTGTCAGAGTTAACTAGTTGTTGCACTTTGGCAGTTTGATGTAATTGTGAAATTCCAAAAATAGATATTGGATCATGCTTGTAAACTGGTCTGCTAATCTGGGCATGATTAAGTTATGATTAGGGCATTAACTGGGCCACTTCAGCAGGGCATTGAGCCCCACCCCTTGGTGGGGCAGGAATCAAATATAAAAGGCATGGCAAGAACAGAGTTGAAGCAGTTTTGATGTTGGAGTTCTGGTGAGGAAGGAGAGAAGTCCCCAGAACAGAGATGAGCCATTCGCCTGAGAGTTCAAAGCTGGCCTTGTGGAGAGAAGCAAAGCCTAGAGAGCCTCATAGTCTACAGCTGACCTTGTGGAGGAACCAGAGGAGCTAAGCCTGGAGAGAAATGCAGCCCCGGGAAGAGAGGAACCCAAGAAGCCTGAACCCTGGCAAACGTCGGCAGCTGTCTTGCTCCAACACGTGGCAGTGGACTTTGGTGAGGGAAGAAACTTACGCTTTATGGCCTGGTAACTGTGGACTTCTACCCCAAATAAATACCCTTTATAAAGACCAACCAATTTCTGGTATTTTGCTTTAGCACCCCTTTGGCTGACTAATACACTAGTTAAGTCACATAAGGATCATCATACAATAATGGGTTAGGTTGATTTAAGAGACTAATAAAATCTTTCCTTTTAGCTATCTCTATTTCTAGATAAATTTAGGCAAATGGCTAGTTTCATTGCTGCTCAGTTCCATAGATTCCACTGATTAGAAAATTAATTGAAAAAAATATTAATTTGGGGAAAAATGATTATAATTCTATATAGACTTTAAGGCACCACACTGCTACAGGGTCATGTATATTCTAAGTTGAATTGAGTCTCTTGTGTTTCATAGAAGTGTATTGTGTGGTTTTTTTATTTTTATATATTTTTTAAAACAGGCCCACATAACATTCCTATGTTTAGTAAAACTACATTCTCTGAGATTACTAATAACCTACTGATTGCCTCATTCAGTAGCTTCTTTTCACTGAACATTGTAGATTATTTCTTTAGTTTACTTCTTCCATTGTTCACCCATCATCTAGATTCAGTTTCATTAGACATTTACTGTTCACTGTCTATCTTTTTTCCTTCCTGTCTTCCACAAATATTTATTGAACTTCCTCTGTTTGATAATAGCTGTTTTAGGCATTGGTGATACATATCTACAAGACACAATCACAGTCATATCTTTTGACACACCTGTTACCCAGCCACAATCACAACCACTGACAAGAGGCTTACTTTTTAACGAGATGATAACAAGTAAACAGATAAATCTTCCTGATAAATGTCATGATAGGATTGAGTACATGGTGCTAAGGGAACACTAGTGGAGATGCCAAACCAAGCCCCCAGAGTTTTAAAAGTCATCTTGGAGGATATCACAGCTCAGCTGAGTCCTGAGGTTGAGTAGAAGTTGGCCAAGCAAAGAAGAGGAGGCATTTCTTATAGAGGAGAATATTTAAGTCTGAGATATAGGGCCCAACATGGTGCCAGTAGATGAGACTGTAGGCCACCCTTAGTGGTTTGAAGTTTATTCTGTGGTGATTGGGAACTCACTGACAGATTTTCAGCAGGGAAATGACATGATCATATTTGTGGCTTAGATCTTTTACTCTAGCTAGCTGACTCCAGAACCTGAACTCTTCGCCCCAGTGCCACTGTATTAAGGAACAGTAAAAAAGCTACAATCAAAGACTTTGTTCTTGATTGTATTTGGGGGTGAGGGAGAAAGATGAGTCAAGCATAATCAGATTTCTGTTTAGGGTAAAGCAGGTGAATTTTTATACCATTCACTGATAATAACCAGTGGGAGATGAGGAACAAGAATGTGATTGAGATGGAGGGGTCAGTTCAATTTTGGACATGTTAAATTTGAGATAAATGTGGAACATCTAAAAAGAGGTGTTCAGTGGGAAATTAAATACGGTTTTCAAAGTCATGGGCACGCAGGTAATAATTCATGGCACAGGAGAAGAAGAATTCGCCAAATCACTTAGATGGGTGTGGGTGAGATAGAAAAAAGAGAGATGAAGATGAAACCTATAAATTACTAGTATTTAAGTGGTGGGCGGATGAAGAAGGACCTGTCACGGAAATTGAAAATAAGCACCAAGTAAGATAAGAGGAAAAACCACAGAGTTTATGGATGGAGTGGTTTAAGGTGGGGACGGTTCAACATTTCAGATAGTACTGAAATGTTAAGAAATATAGGGACTGAAAAATGTCCATTGGATTTAGCTGAAAGGAAGTCTTTGATGACTTTGGCTAGAACAGTTGGATGGGAGCTGAGGAAGAACAAAATGCCTTAGATAATCCTTTCAAGAAAAGGGGATTGTGAAGAGTTGGAGGAGGAAACAAAAACTGAAGAGGAGGAGGGAACTGCTAGGGGGCAGTGTGGGCACCAGCAATTAATTGTTATCATACAAAGACTTGCACATGTTGAAATGATGTGATGAGGAGCCAGCAGAGAGGTACAGAAAAGGGAGTCTATAGTTATTGAAATAAAGCTGGAGGACTTGCTATTTCATAGCATGTTTTTCTTTGTGATGATCGAGATAGATTGGTCTGTCTACTGAGTGGGCAATTGGTAGGGCATGTAACTGATATCAGGTTCTTCCATTTATGCTATTTATTTATTTATTTATTTTGAGGTCCTGGGGCCGGGGATTGAACCTGAGACCTCGTATGTGGGAAGCTGGCGCTCAACCACCGAGCCACATCTGCTCCCCTGAGTTGGTTTTCTCCTTTGTTTGCTTGTTGTTGTTGTTGTTTTTGTTTGTTTGTTTGTTTTTAGGAGGCACCAGGGATCGAACCCGGGACCTCCCATGTGGGAAGCAGGCACTCAACTGTTTGAGCCACATCTGCTTCCTGCATTTGTTTTAAAAGCTTTGTTTAAATACAGTCTTTTTTTCTGCCAACCAGATATTAAATGTATTGATGGAATATCTGTGACAATTGATGGGGCCAAAGAAACTAAGATTTTTATTTTTTACCCCAAGAGATAAAATGTCTATGGAGTGATCAGTGAGAAAAGAAATCAATAGTGATAAATGCCAACACGTGTCCAACCTCTAAGAAAACAGCGTTGTTTGGAAGGCTTTAGTCTGGGTTAAGTGCTCAGTCTGATTTCTGAATAATGGCTCAAGAAATAGTGGGTAGACCTGTTGCTGCAAAAATTGTCCACTTCCTCCTAAGGGTTTCTTTGTTTGTTTTTTTTTTTTTTAAGTGAGTCTACCTGGGACTTTTTTCCTGCCTTTCTTTGACTAGTTAAGCTCGTATTCATGCTTTAGAGATGACTTCTTTTAATTTAATACTCATGACAGCCCTCTGAGGTACCCAGTATTTTACCCAATTTTACAGTTGAGGGGTGCTTATTCAGCTTGAAAATGGCAGAGCTAAACTTTTAACCTAAGTCTATAGAAAGCAAGTCAAATAATATCGTGGTTATTCTTATCAGATAACTATATTTGCAAGCATTGTATGTAAACTTTGAGCAAATAGACTTAGTTTGGCCTTAATTATGCCTTTTTATAAGGAAAATATAAGAACGTATTACTTAAATTTGAGAACTATGTGTTTATAATGAAAAAAAATGCTTAACCAGGTATAAGTCTAGTTCTGGCTAAGTGGTAGATACCTGGCTAAAGATTTCTTCACAAATAATAATTTCCATTGATTGCTTGTTGAGTTATGTAGAAACCTCTCCAAATTCAATACAGCCATGTTTTGGTACAAATCAGTTCTGTTGACTGAGGTTTTATTTATTTTACTATGCAGCATAAGCTTTTTTTTTTTTAATGTGAGAAACTCCTAAGGCAACCCAAACTCTGAAAGTTAAACTTCTCATAATGTTCAACACTTTCATCATGCTTTTTCTCCTTCCTCTCATGTAAAACAGCTTTTCCATTTTCTGGCTATAAAGTTATTTTTCTTCCTTCCTTCAATTCCATTCTGGGGCTTGCTTGTTCTGGGAAACCCCTTTCAGGATAATTTTTGACTTTGGTTTTTATTGCAAAGAAATTAATTTTTGAACCCTCATATACAGGAGATGTGGATTAATTTTCATCAACTACTGATTTATTGTTTGTGGCATAATAGTATATTCTTGGATTTAATTTTTTATTTTGAAAACTTTTAATTTTACATAAAAGTTGCAAAAATAGTAAACAAAGTTTCTGTATACTTTTCACTCAGCTTTCCCTGAGGTTAACATCTTACATAACTATAGTACAATTATCCAAACCAGGCAATTAACAATGAATGATACAATGCTATAATTAATTCATAATAGACCAGAGTATATCTGAGGTGAATAAAAGCAGATCTGCAATGTTTTCCTATGTTGTGAAGATTTTGTCTTCCTTGGCCCACAGTTGGGGCACCACTAAATTTTGATCTGCATATTTCTAGATTTTTCTTAGAGAGCATGTATTTTCATCCCTCTGAAGTTTTAAAAAGTTAAATGCAGCATTTAGTCTGTCTTGTAATAGAGGTTAATAAAAATTTTTAACTTTTTAAGAATCTTGTCATAGTGTATGGTAAATTAACTTCTTTTTGTTGTGAGCTGTGCTTTCTTAGAGTAAATAGATTTCTGATGGAAAGCTTAATTGAGATCTTAGGTGAGACATGAATTTTTATAAGTAATTTGCATTTTCAATTTTTAATGGTTTCTGGGACAGAAACCATTTCTATGGCTTTTTCCTTGCCATAGCTAGCAAAAATGAGAGTCTTCTCTCTCTTATTTATTTTTTTCACCTACTAGTCACTTCCACAGATGAATTTTTAAGAAATAAAGCTGTGACAGGATGGCTAGTTTGATAAAAGAAAATAAAAATAAATGCAATATGACTACTGCTGAACAAGATTTTGAGTTTTTCTGCCTTATAAAATTATGAGTTGACAAATTATTATCTGCTGTAATTCATTCCAATAAATTGTGAAGGATTTCCAAATAAAAATTTGGTTATCTGGAAAGAAGTATGGCCTAACTGGAAATTAAATAACTAAACCAATAATTTATTTCATTCTTAGAGATAATTATGTCCAATAGTTAGAGCTGTAATATAAAAATTAGAATTATTTTATAATTAATTTCTATTATATTTGAATTATTATTTACATTTATAAATTTTATTGCTATGCTATGTATTTTTTATAATTGATTATATTAAATCTAATGTGGCCTTGCACTGTTGTTTAAAATTTGTAGTTTCAATCTATTTTTCTATTTATTTTACAATTTTACAGTAAAGGGCTTTTTAGCAGCTAAAAAATTATACACTTGGGATAGATTATATGGTATGTGAATTTATCTCAATAAAACTGCTTAATAAACAAATAAATAATTGTGCAAGAATAGCCAACTATGTACAGCAGGAGAAATGGAGAGAGATTGAGAGGTGAGGAATTTTTTTGTTTGTCTGTTTTTTGTTTATTATTATTGAAATAATGAAAATGTTTTAATAATGATTGAAGTGATGAATGCACAACTATGTGATTATACCAAATACTATTGATTGTACACTTTGGATAAATTGTATGCTTTATGAATATGTATCAATAAAATTGATTTGTTTAAAAAATATATGTAATAATGATAGATTTGAATGATTACTCATGAATCTTATTTGTAAATGGGATCATCCACTTGGGTCTAATGTGGCTTTCATGTAAGTTTATCTTTTTACAGTAGTACATTGACATCTTAAATAAACTGAACTCCACAATGCAGTGTAAAATTCAATACTTTATTGAAAGGAGGTTGTATGCAAGCTTGATTAAGCAGTATTTTTTTCGTTCCACACTTGGAAAGCCAATGGTTTTCTGTTCTGGCAATTTCTTTAGATATTGTTTTTATAAAAAAAATAGAGATAGTCTTTTTTCCCCCTTTCAGATGGTCAGATCTTTTTTGTGTTAATTATTGTAGGGAAAATTACATTTTAAACGAACAAGTTAGTATAAGCAAAGATGCAGATTTTCTAACAAAACAGTGTTGTATGTGCACATGTTGGGGGAAATTCACAACCATTTGTTGCAAAAATACCACATGTGAGACAAACGTTTCAGCAGATGGTGTTGGAGAAGTAGGTCGGTGCCGTATATATGCCAAATTAAGGAGCATGGACTTAATTTTTTAGATCACAGCTGGGCTTGAAAGAATGACATGGGCAGATTGGTAGTTTCATTAGCTCACTCTGGAGGCTGGGTAGAGCTTGAGGGGTAAGAAAAGAGGTTGTAAGATCAAGGAGGGAGCTAAGGAGGACCTGAAGTAGGGGAGTGGTAGAAAGAAATATTAAGGAGGCTAAATCATCAAGCCATGGTGATGAATTGAATATAGGAGATGACATAGGAATCAGGGTTATGGCATGAGTGAATGGACCTTCCACCTTAACCAGAAAGTAAGAGGAGGAGGTTTGGGTGGGAAATACAATGTGTTCAGTGTTGTACATGGGGAGCCTGATGTGCTTATGTAGTCATGTTGGGGACATCTACTTGATGGGACTATGTAATTCTGAAGCTTGGGGGAACACAGTTTGGGGAATTGTTAGCATAAAGGGGGTGGTTGTAACTATGTGATTGAGTAAGCTTCCTCAGGGAAGACCTTAATAGAGTAAGAAGAGCTGTGTATTAAGGATGTAATTCTGGGAATTGCCAACATTTAGGGATTAGGCGGAAGAGGAGAAACGGTTTCTCTAAGAGAGTGCAGTGCCAGGGAGGCCAAAGAAAGTGAATTTTAAGGAGGAAGCCATAATGCAAATTTAGCAGCATTCGTCCTTCACCTGTTGTTGAATGCAACAGGAAAAAAGTCATTGGGGTTTTATTTTTTTAGCAAGTTTTCAAGGATTTTGACTGAAAAGTGGTTTTTTCTATTTTGTTCAAGACCTATCAACTAAAGATAGATATTTTTCACATATTTAGTAATTTTTTTTGTATTATAATTTTTTTCTCTTACCATTTGGGGCCCTACTGTATTTCCCATTTTTCTCCATTACTGATTTTTTAAAATTTTATTTGAAAGACTTATAAGACTATGGTTATATTCAGTCTGCTCTAGGCCAATGTGAAACCTTACTGTTTTCCTGTTTTGGTAAGTGTTACGTTGTCAGCATCAAACATCATACCAAACTCAAATTCATTTTGATGACTTCTGTTTACAAACCTTACAGTCTCCAAGCACTCTCACCTAGCTTATTTGAGCCTCCCAAGATATTTGTGGGATAAGTAGAGCAGATTCTTACTTTCAGTTTTCTTTTCTAGTTAAGGAATCTGTTTCCTTGTTTCATTATGTTATCCACTCAAAGATAGTTGTTATTTTTCTTTTTCATCAGGTATGTAATCTAAAATGTTAGAACTGAAAGGAAGCTTAAAGATGATGTCTTCCAGTCTTTTCATTTAACAAATAAGGAAATAGGCCCAATGATGTAAAATAACTTGTCTAACATCATAGAGGCAGAACTAAGATCTGGAACCCAGCTTTCCTCATTCCCAGTCCCTATAAAAGAACTTCAAGTTTAATTTGCATTGTAAGTAAAATTGGGGCATGTTTTGCTATTATTGATATTCTCATTTTGCTTTTATGTTGCTTGGAAATAGTGTGCAGTTCGTGCAGCCACAGAAGGCAGAACGCTTATCTTGGAAGGTTTGGAAAAGGCGGAGAGGAATGTCCTGCCTGTTTTGAACAATTTGCTGGAAAACCGGGAGATGCAACTAGAAGATGGACGTTTCTTGATGTCTGCTGAACGTTATGACAAACTTCTTAAAGTAAGAGAAGAAAAATTCTACTTTGTCTAGCCCTTGAGCTGTGGGTAGGGCTTTTGTTGTATAAGACATAGTTGTGTCAGAATGAGGCCAAGGGGAGCCAATGTGGATGTGGCTCAGTGGTTGAGCGCTGGCTTCCCACTTACCAGGTTCCAGTACCTCCAAAAAAAAAAAAGAAAAAAGAATGAGGCCAGATGTTCAGGTAGCCCTTATCTTTAGCAAATTGTTGAAGCAAAGTCATGAGTTTGCAGTTCTATAAGGCTATTTCTTCTCTTTTCAAATTTTGTTAGATTTTCCAGATTTTTACCACTTTTTATTGCTAGTCTAATAACTGTTTACTCTTTCCTTTTTTGATCCCCCTCCCTTTTTTTAAAGATTTATTTTATTTATTTATTTTCCCCCTCCCTCATTGTTTGCACTGGCTCTGTCTGTCCGTTGTATGCTTTCTGTGTCTACTCGTCTTCTTTTTAGGGCCACTGGGAACTGAACCCGGGACCTCCCATGTGGTAGGTGGGTACCCAGCTGCTTGAGCCAAATCCTCTTCCCCTTCTTTTTTCTCTATATCTTTCTCTCTTCCTTCCTATCTCTCCTCTTCCCTCTCTTCCTTCTTTCAACAACTATTTATTAAAAGCCTGGTGACTGCTATACAGTGCTGGGCACTGGCAATACAAAGCTGAATAAAGCCCAGTTTGTGACCTTATGAAGCTCAGGGTCCAGTCAGCATTGGCAGAAATGAAATGGATATGATCTTTTAAAGCCACCCGGGTGGTCCTGGCCATCAGCATGTCACGCCTGTTTTTTATAAGGGTGCCCTAACTGGACCCCTGCTTCCATTTTGCTCCCCAGTCAGCAGTGCATGATCGTTGTTAAACATGTGCCAGGTCATGTCACTTCTCTATTCTTCCCCTCTCCTGGCTTCCCGTTTCACTCAGAGTCAAAGCCGAAGTCCTGACAGTGGAATACAGAGTCCTGGATGAGCTGCACCTTCATTCCCTCTTCGGCCTAATCTGTTTCTGTAGCTGTTTCTGTCCTCCTTTTTTTATTCCATGCCAGCTACTAGTATTCTCTTTCCTTACCTTAACCAGGCTATGTAAGCATTCTCCTACCTTTTAGCCTTTGCCCAGGGTGTCCCTTCTTCCCGGAATGCTTTTCTCTTAGATATCTGTATGGGTTGCTCCTCCATCTCCTCATCTTTGCTCAAATTCACATTATCAGTGAAGTCTACCCTGGCCCTCCTATTTAAAATTGCAACCTTCTCTCTGCCCCTGTCCTGCTCTGTTATTTTCCATATACTTTTTAAACATCCAACATAATTTATTTACTTTGCGTGTTTCTAATTCTTTGTCTTCCTCTCCCCATTAAAATATAATTTTCACAAGGGCTGGGAGTTTTGTCCCTGATGCTATCTCAAGTCCTTAGAGCAGTACCTGGCGCATGGCAGTTACTCAGTATCTGTTTGTTGAATGAATGAATAAGTGTGATAAAATATTTAAAAGCTATAATATAAGTATGTATCAAGATGACAACAAGAGAATGTGGGGCTCTTTAGCAACTTTGGGGAAAGTTTCATGTAACCTCACAAAGGACAAGAAGACAGTTAACCCTTGCTCATTTAGCTCTCTGGAGCACTCTCTGGCTATCCCACCCTTCAGCGACTGATCTGCCTCTAAATTCTGGGATTTAGAATCTCTCTCACACCTGTCCTGTAGAGATACATATGTGCTCATCTTACTTCCCCAGGTCATTTGCAAATCACCCAGGAGCAGGCTCTGTGTCTTAAGCTTCTTGATCCCACTCCCAGGATGCTAATATCAGCTCAGAACACACGAAGCACTAAATAGTAAATGATGGCACTAGAGTGGCCTATAGAACTAATACTCTGTGGCTCAAGGGACCACAAGTGTCTCTTTCTGATTCCTGCTGTGCAGGCCTATTTTCTCTGTAATCCAACTTGCAACCTGTTTAGCCGTCTGCTTCTTTATTGTTTATGGGAGAGCCTAGATAGTATTTTCACTGTGCAGTGTAGTAGTTTTCTTCTGGATCTATCTAAAGATCATCTCATTCTAATATAATTAGTAGATGATTAAGGATTTAATCAATAAGAAAAAGTTCATTCATTGACATTTTCATAGCTAATTTACTGAAATGAAATCTTTAAAAAAATTTTTTGACTTTAGAAGTAGGTGAATATTATGCAGAATGTTTTTCTCTTTAGATACTTAATAATTACAAAATAACTCTTATTTGTCCCTGCAGGCTATATTAGTTACTCAACATTTTTAGTGAATAATTTGGGGAAAAATACTCATACAATAGAATTATATGTTCTGTTAAAATGTAGGAGTTAATTCATTGTATATCCTTGCAGTAGAATTCTATGCAGAGTTATTGAACATATTCCTTTGGATAGGAACTAAGCTATGGGATCAGAGGGTTTTAGTGCACATTAGGTGTTTACTATTATTACGTGAGGAGGTGCTACTATATTGTCTTTTCCCAAAGTAAATACCAGTTTAAATAAATAATTTTTTTAGTAAATGTGATTGGAGGAGTCTTTACCCTTTATTCATTGCCTGGAAACTACAGACAATTAAGATAATGACATTTAAGATGCATGAAATTATAATACATCAAGTTATACTATGTTCACTAGACCTAATAACCAAAGGTAGTTATTACCACATGATATTCTTATTAGGGCCCAATTTACAATTATCAAAATTTTCTCAGTAGCCAGACAGAGCCTCTCTGGTGACCCCGAGTTTATATAGTGGGTGATGTTCTTTGCTCTTGCTTCTACAGC
>JAQZBX010038804.1:9796-23364 GCA_029593785.1 Cabassous unicinctus
CTTTAAAAAAAAAAAAAAAAAACCTATTCAGACTCCACCAGAGTCTGGCAAGAAACAAAGCACTCTCTCCCACCTCCTGTTCTGTTGGAGACCACGGTCTTTCCACTCTACCTAGGAAGAAACCATCCGGAGCACTTCCCAGTGATCCTCAGAAAGCCCGTCTGCATTGCTGTTCATCTGTCTTATTCCGTTATTTCTCTGGTCAAAACACGAAGTGCAGGACAAACAATGCTTGTTATAGTAGAAGCAGAAATGCAAGGGGGAAGCTACGCAGCACGTGAATCCAAAGCAGCAAGATTCCCAAAAGCGTTAACAGTTCCGCTGCAGCTTCAAAGCTCCTCTTCAGGCCAAGACACGCTACCCAGCTTCTCCTGTCCCGTCCTTCCACTTGTCAGCCTGGACCCTCCTCCCCTGAGGCCTGGCAATGCCGACTCTTTCCTTCATTCTTTTTTTTCCCCGCCTATAACGGTCCCTCGACCTTGGCCCATGTGAGCAAGATCTCTGTGTTACATCCAAAACCACTTCTGAAGTCACCTCGGTGCAGTCTTTGACAACTGCCCCTCAGCGCACTCCAGTTCTCCTTTTCTCTTTTACAGTGCTCACAAATCATTTGTTAATTTACAGGTAGTATTATCACAAATAACAGCGACTGTCCGTTCCCTATGACTCGTCAGGGCCTGGTAGGGCACCACAGCCAGGGAGGTGTTAGTAAGTGGTTCGGAAGGATTGGTGGTCTGAGCCGAGCCTCAGGAAAGCAGAGAACCCTGTTTAACCCTGTGGGGTAGGGAGTGTCTTTCTCTCCTCAAGCCCACTTCTTCGTTCTTCTTTTCTGTCCTTTTTTTTTTTAATTTAAAAAGACAAAAAAGGCATTTTAGAAGTGTGTGTGTATCCTCTATGTTTGGGAAAAGTTCCCAACATTGTTTGAGGGCGTAGTAAAGTTACAGTGTATTTTTTCATCCAGATACTGATTTAATCACACCTATGACAACTATTGCACTAAAAGCCAATAACATGGCAATAACAAGAATGAAATCAGCCTCCTGCATTCACTATCAGAACTACAAAATAAACTGGATGATATAATAAATGTTGATAGAAAGAGCATCCCATTATGACAATGTCCCCAACCTAGATCCAAATCAAGCCCTGGAATGCCTTAGATCTTACAGCTCTTCACCAGTAAAGCCCTATGTGCCATGAGCTTTTGTCCCACACACCAGTACCAGCAGTATAAATAAATGGATTTTTTAAAAAATTGTCCATCATACAACTTTCAGCTACTTCTATGGCCAAAACCAGTCGCTGCTATTTCAAAACAGCAACAATCTGTGGACTACTGTTTTCTGTTGAGGTATCTGTCCAGCTTACCTGAGTCCAAAATACTGGATTTAAAAAGAAAGGTCAGGATGGCCAATATTTGTAAACACCAAATCTGAAGATAATAAAAGTACTCTCTTAATTTTATAATAAGTTCTGAACTTTTGCTTTCTGTTCTCCTTATCTCCTTGAATGCCAAAATCTATCACCTCTCTGGAACTTAGCCAAGTGCCAGAAAGGATATAAATAATAAATATCACTTCTCATTTGTGTCATGCTTCACAGATAACAAATCAGCTTGCATATGATGAGGTCATATAGGCCACAAATTGCAAGTGGGATAAAACCAAACATCTGTGGTATTCTCTCTCTTAAAAGGTATCTTGGTCATTATCAGGGCGTGGGACAGACACGGCAATTTGCACAAGCTCTTATGACAAGCCCATAAAAGTATATGCAATCTAATAAAGTTGCCAACAGCTCTATCTGCTCGGATCATACAAACCTGTTCCTTCCTCCCTCCATCCAGCAAACCCTACAAAATAGGCCAGTCATTACCCATGATGCCAGGTAATAATACAGGATTTCCAAGCGAGCTGTCCATGGCTACTCCCTTTTCTGCCTAAAGAAAGACATTAAGTTCAAGATAATGCTGGACACTCTTTAGGCAACTCCCCAAGTGCCCCCCCACCCCTTCTGACCACTAGTCAAACTTAAGGCTTTCTTAAGTTCTGTTACAGTTTTCAAGCTATCGTTTGTCAGTTTCCCATGCTTCTATCCTCTCTTGTGTGCTGCTGGGGCTAAGACTCTGTAGACCAGGCTCCTTTTGCCATTTGCTTCCATTGGAATCCAACAGTTGGGGGCACTAGAGGGAGACTGGAAGACTGTCTGCTTCCTTTCCTTCCCCTCTTACTGTAGCAACACCCAATTCATCCCAGCAGTAGCAGATTCCAGTAACAGCAGTTGGTCCTAGTTTTCCCGACACTTCCAGAACCAGCCTCATCATCATTGGCCCTCCCCTTTCAGGGACAGCAGCACCTACTGGCCAGCATCCCCTTGTCAGGGGTCTGAATGCCAGCTCCACGGTCTCCCTTTTAAGATCCCGAGGAATCAGGACCAGCCAAGCAGTGTCTCCCTCTGCCCAGAGGCGTAAGACCCAGCTCTGTTGGGGTCCTGCTTCAAGTTTCTAAGTTTCAAAAATCACAACCTCTTAACTTTTGCTGTTTCCTGTACTTTATACCTCTGTGATGGTTCAGGGCCTCCTCTTTGCTTTTGCTCTTCCCTAATGCCTGGATAACAAGCCTTTATATTCAAATCATCTCTTAGAATTACTGCTATGGTATCTCTCTCCTGACCAGACTCTGATATGAGTCCGATAGATGAACACTTTCAGTCTGGTTTCATTAACAACAATGCTTTAAGAACCGAAGTGCTAGTTGCCATCTTCCAGGATGACTTTATTAATCTTAATTCATGCTCCAGGACTGTTCTCAATTGGGTAGGCTTGGAAGCTGACCTGTCTGCAAACAAGGGCAGTTCTGTCCCTCATGCCACTGACATCTGAGACATCTGAGTCAGCATGAGCACTGGGCACTGCTTTTCCTATAGATGGAGCTCATAAAAGTGGAGTACTCATTGCCAAAAACAGTGAAAGGCCTGAGATTTCACCCTATTTACAAGTTAGCAAGTTAGCCTGCCACATTTTGGGGGATGCTAGAAGACACAAAACTCCTGGGTCAGAGACAAAGGACTTTATAGTTCATGGCAACAACAGTAGGCAGAGTGTCAGAATTTACACTGGTTCCTCGAGCTCCAAGTTCCACATGACGCTGGAAAGAGGGATAGGTGATGCCTGCACGTGCAGTGGGTTGAGTTACAGGAGAGGAAACCTGAACTTAAGGACCCTGAATCTCTTATGATGTGCAGTATGCATGCCTGCCCCATGATCTGGATGGAGACACATTCTCTCTTTTCTAAAGCTTTGTGCTATACAAGCATTCTTAAAAATATAGCCCAGGACAAACTAAATGGAAGAGAACCTGGGAGAACTATCTCCCAATATTCTTCTGAAGACTACATGCAAACATAGAATCAGACCAAGCATAGTTAGCAGGACAATTCAATTGCTCACATTTCCACACCAGGGATCTATTTATAGGACCTTCAGCAGTTGAGTCTTTGGGCTAGGGTTCCCTCTTTCTTAATGCCACTGTCTCTCTGAATCTAGAGTCTACAGATATCAATCCCTTTCCTTATTGATGTAGATGTGGCTTTGATATATACATAGTCAAGTCTTGTTCTGGCCAGTGATGAAATCATGCTGTCCCTAAAGGTGAGTGCATTTTCCAGACGTTACCCACTATGAGATTCTACTATATATAGAATATATATGTGTAAGCAGTTGGAAGTTGCCTTACTATCCCTTGGCACCACCTACCCCTACCCCCACAGACCACTGCAGGGATCTACTATGAGCAACATTTGCTTTCTGCTGTATTTCTTTAATATAAAACCAAAGAAATAAAGGTTCAAACTACAGATCACATCTTTACAAAACACATTGGTTTTTAGAATTTTAGGAAAGACCATCATCCTAGGTATTAAGATTCTTCTTTTTTTTTATAATGTCCTCCAGGTTCATCCATGTTGTCATACACTTCACAATTTCATTTCTTCTACCCACTCCATGAGATGGCTCCCTTGTCTGTCTGCTCGTTGTCTCTGCTCATTGTGACCACTTGTCTGCTCGTCCTTTTTTTTAAAAACAATTTATTGAAGTATATCATTCATATACATGAATATACATAAACTATAAGTGTTCAGTAAACATCATGAACTTACAAAACAAACATGCATAACATCGTACAGGGCTCCTACATATCACCCCCCCCACACACAAACACCCTGCATTGTTGTGAAACATTTGTTAACAAATCATGAAAGAGCATCATCAAAATATTACTACCAGCTATAGTCCATATCTTCCTCCCCTATACATTTTTTAAAGGATTTATTTATTTATTTATTTACTTTTATCCATTTTTATCACTCCCTCCCCCCTCTGTTTTTGCTGTTTCTGTGTCCATTCGCTGGGTGACTCTGTGTCCGTTTCCTGCCCTCTCTGCTCATCCTTCTCCTCCTGTCTTCAGTGGGATTCGATCCTTGGAACCTCCGATGTGGGAGAGAGGCGTCCTACCACCTGTGCCACCTTAGTTCCTGGTTTTTCAGTGCGTCTCATCTTGGCTCTCCCTTGTGTCACTCTCCTGTTATGTCATCATCTTGCTGTGTGGCTCATGGGGCCTGGTGGCCCATGCACCTTCTATATTTTTCTTTTTTAAAATTTTTACCGGGAGGTCCTGGGGGTCAAACCCAGGTTCCTCCATATGGGAGATGGATGCCCAACCACCCGAGCCACATCCATCCCCCTGCTATATCTCTTAAGGTTGACCAAAGATACCCAAATTTACAGTCTTTTCCCATACAGGGTGGTCATATAATAAATCAGGCTTAGTTTATCTCCAGCATTCCAAAAACCAGACCTAGAGAGAAAAACTAGGTCAGGGGACACATGCATGGTTTCTAATATAGCAAATGTTTAGCCTACCCTGATTATCACAAAATTAGGACAGAGAGAATATTTGCACTTGCTCGTCTTCTTTAGGAGGCCCTGGGAACCAAATATGGGACCTCCCATGTGGGAGGCAGGCACCCAACTACTTGAGCATATCCATGCCCCCTTAAGATTCTTGATCTCCTAGATCAGTGTCAAAAGTGAGATTATAGCTGAATGCCTAATATATATAGTAATATTCAATAAACAGTAGTTGTACTGTCAGGACTCTTTGGCAAGTGACAGAAATAGAAGGGAATTTATTATAAGAATAATGGAATGTCTTCTGGAAGTCCACAGGCAGGAATACAGCCAATTTTGGAACGTCTGCTCTCCCTGGCAGCTATGTTTATAATGTCGGCCCCATTTCTTATTGTTCTTTCCACTACTATGTGCTGGGCACAGTGTTCGGTGCTGCAAACACAACAGGGAACACAGACAGTGAAGTTGTTTTATTCCGTGAGCCACAGAGCTTAGTCTAGTGGAGAGACAAATCAAATGATCAAATAAGTAAAGATAAAACTGCAACTGTGGTCATTGCTAAGGGTAGGCTTGTGGTGCTGAGAATTTATAATAGGTGGATCCAGCCTAGGTAGGGAGGTCAGGAAAGGCTTTCCTGAGGAAGTGATGATTGAGCAGAAATCCAAGTTTAAGCAAGCATTAACAAGACGACAATAGGGAAAAGGAAAGAGATTTCTAGGCATAGAGAAGAGCAGGGCAAGCATGGCTGGAGCTCCCTGGCTGGAGCTCAGAAAGGTTAAGGTGACCCACCCAAGGTGACAATAAAGCCAAGGTCGAAGAGTGGGCATTTTAGCCACATGGACACAACTCCAAAGCCTGGGCTAGTGTCAGTACACTACCAAGCCCCCCTGGTCAGCAGACACCATCATCTTTCCATTCCCAACCTTCCAGGGTAACAGAGATCCATTCATTAATGCTCACTGGCCCCTCACTCCCCAATCACAGAGTAGAGCAGGGAAGAATTCGCCATGGAATTCGCCATGGAATTCGGTCTGTCGTCGTTTCTTTCTGTTGATGCCCAGGCATCTTGGGGACAGTCTGTATCAGTGGTTCTCAAGGTGTGGTTCCTGGCAGCAGCAGCATCTCCTGGGAACTTATGAGAGATGCAAATTCTCAGGCCCCATCCCAGATCCACCGAATCAGAACCTTTGTAGGTGGGGCCCAGTAATCTGTATTTTAACATGCAACCAGCCTTGCAGGGGCTTCTGATGCACACTCAGTGGTGTCTATCAGGGGTTCCCAAACCTGTCTCATCATCCTGATTACCTGTTGGTAAACTACTCCTGGGCCACACCCCAATCTCTACAAAAATCAAGATCTCGGGGTAGGAGGACTCAGCAACCTCTATTTTAAAATTGAGCTCCTGGTGATTCAGATGATCAGCCTGGTTTGGGAATCACTGTCTACATCCAAGTAATATAGGGTCTGACACTGCAAGCAATTAATTTTCCAATGCCATTTCACCTTGACAGATAATTAAGCTCTACAAGCCAGACTCGGTAGGAAATTTGATTTTATCTTTTTCTCTTTTTAGTTCTTTGATTTTAAAACAGTATCTTTCAGAGAGTTCCTATTTTCACATTTACTGATGAATGTCTTCCTTGTCTCCCAGTCTCATATCACCATATCCACCCAAAACTGTATGAATTCTATTAAGTGCTCACCTAATTTAATTATTTTAGCTGTGGACTAAAAACTGTTCTTGAAAACACCCAAGTTTCAAAATAACCAGTAGAAAAAAGTACCTAGCCCTGTAATACAAATACATACCAAATTCAGAACATTTTCTATTTCTAGCTTCTGCAAGGAAATAGATCTTCTATTGTAGTGGTTCAGCATAGCTTTAAATAAACATCCAAGCAAATACAGGAATCAAGACAATATTATTATTTAAAACAAACTTTCAGAGTTGAGAGAAGATATTTTCCTTAATTCATTTTCAAACATCAGCATTTTCAAGAATTTTCCCATTTTCTGGGATTTCTGCAGATCATTTGCAAATAATATTGACTTGTCTCTCCCATAGCAGCTTCTCAGAAGCTCTTAAACATAATACTGATTTATGATATTTCTCTCAAGACATCAGGAAGCCAGGAAACCAGTGAGAAGAGACAAAAAGAAAAAAAAAAAGAGAGTAAGAAGTCAGTTTAACTTTTTTTTTTGGTAAAAAAAAAAAGCACCAATTATTGGTTAGGATATCTTTAGACTGTTTAGTGGTTAGGTTTTGTAAAATCAGCATTTATGCATCGGCTGCTGCTACCACCCAAATAAAACAAGGAAGGGGTTTCAGGAGTTTTAAGAAAATGGAAAAAAGCATGAAAAGGAACAAAAGGTAGCCTTGATTAAATAACTCTGCCATTAAAGATACTAAAAAGATAGCACTAACTTTACAGTAAAAGTGTAATGTGTAATAATAGATTGTTTGTGATTGTACGGTGTCAGCATCTTCAAAGAAAAGGAAAAAGAGAAACTTTTGTCAAGCTCAGAGTTCACCACTCAGGTGCCTCAAGGAGGACCAGGCAATGCCCAGGCCTCCCTCTCCCATCCCTTGCATGGCACTGAGTTGGGGCGATGTGCCCCTCCTGCTGGAGAACCCCGACCCTGAGAGCTGGTCTCATCAGCAGCACCCCATCCAGAGCAGCAGTGCAGCTCTCCAGTGTTGGAACCCAGGTTACATTTACATTGCCTTTTTGAGGGAGGCGAACATCCTAAACAGCAAAAATTATAATTTTTGTGACTCTGTCAGGTGAAAGAATATTTTTGCATGTCCCTGACACTAGTGAGGATAAGTATTTTGTATATTTTTGGCCATTGTATAATGTGAATTGGCTATCCTTATCCTTTCTCTCTTTTCCTCTTGGGTTGCTTGTCTTTTACTTTTTGACTTGCATGAACACTTTATTATGGATTGCAACCTTTTGTTAAATATTTCCATTTCTTGCTACATTTTGGTCTTTATTCTATTTTGTGGATGGTGTTACATAGGGATTGTTTTGTTTTGTTTTAAATTCCCTATTTTGTTGAACTGCAGAAGGGGACCTTAGATGTTTTCTTGTTCTAATTCCTTTATTTTTTACAGATAAAGTGGTTTACCTTTTTGATACCGCCTTCTAAGTTTTGACCTCTAAAGAAGGGTTTCCTTTTAACAACAGGATGAGTCTTACATTCTGGCACATTTCATACATCAGCAAAACTAGTCAAAATATTTTTAATACATTGGTAAGAGTGTGGGTAAAAGGAAATTCTTGTGTACTTGTCAAAGAAGAATTTTTTAAAAAGTTAATCCTATTACTGGAGTCCTTTTTAAGTGGAATGAAATTCAGACAGAGAGAAAGTCATAGGAAGCAAGAAGCAAGAGGTCAACGAAACCCTAAAGAGAAGAGAGAGGCCAGGAGAGGCCACAGTGTGCATTGCCATGTGTATTAGTCAGGCAAAGGGGCGCTAATGCGAAATACCAGAAATGGGTTGGTCTTTATAAAGGGTATTTATTTGGGATAGAAGTCCACAGTTACCATGCCATAAAGCATAAGTTTCTTCTCTCACCAAAGTCCATTGCCATGTGTTGGAGCAAGACAGCTGCCAGGGTTCAGGCTTCTTGGGTTCCTCTCTTCCCGGGGCTGTGTTTCTTTCCAGGCTTAGCTCCTCTGGTTCCTCCACAAGGCCAGCTGTAGACTATCAAGTGAACAGCTCACTTCTCTTCTCCTGGGGCCTTCTCTCCAACATCAAAACTCCATCAAAACTGCTTCTCAAAAACTGCTCCCTCTTTCCTTTGCCATGCCTTTTATATTCGATTCCCCCACCCACCAAGGGATGGGGCTCAATGCCCTACTGAGGTGGCCCAGTCAACGCCCTAATCATAACTTAATCATGCCCATATTAACAGATCGGTTTACAAGCATGATCCAATTATATTTTTGGAGTTCATAATTACATCAAATTGCCAAACGGCTACACCATGTGACAGAAAAGCCAAGACCAAGGATCACTGGGAACCAGCCCCAAAACTCGGGAAGAAAGCATAGCCTTGATGATGCCTTGATTTGGACTTCTAGCCTGAAAACTGTGAGCTAATAAATTCCTGTTAAGACAACCCATTGCATGGTATTTGCTTGAGCAGCCAAGGAAACTATAACACCAGAAAAGAAGGCTGGAATAAGATTGCAAAGTTAGATACAAGCGTGGTTAATGTCACACAAGGCTAAAAAACTGTAACCTGTCTTCTATCAGAGAAAAATCACTTAAGTCACTTTATCAGATAGAAATCATTTGCAGCCTATCAATCTTCTACAAGATAACATCTATGGGCCCTAATCAATAGTAAATTGTAGTCCAACAAAAAGTGTCAGCCATCCCTTAAAAGTGTGCAGTAATCTTTTTTCCTTATTTCAAGTTTTGATACTTTCTTAAACATATTTTAATGAGAGTATAATTTGGTATAACCTTTTAAAGGCCATTTGACTTTTTCTTTTTTTGACTTTTGATCCAGCAGTTCTATTAAGACTCTTACCTCACAGAAATATTCAGATAAGTGCACGCACACACACAGACACTATATATGTAATTATATGTACTATTATATATAGTGTGTATATATATATTGAACAATGCTAAACAATGCTAAAAATATATATTGGAGGAAAGTGGAAACAACTTACCTTTCCCCATAGGGGAATGATTTAAAAAGTGAAAGCATGTATATAGGCTTATACATATATGTATATTCACATATTCTCTATACATGTATAAATATTCATGACATCCTGTTAAATGAAAAAAGTTGCAAAACAGATCTGATGTTTTTCTATTTAAAAATGAAATTTATACATGCATGTTTAAATACTTGTAAATATATGTATTTTTAAAATCTGGAAATACACACCAAACTATTAACAGTGGTATCTCTGGAGAATACAATGGGAAGGGAGTAAGGTAGAACAAATCTCATTTTTTATTTTATAGACTACTATATTGTTTGAATTTTTACAATGAGAATATTAATTGTCATTAAAAAAACACACAAAAACTTAAAAACAAGATAACTAAGACACATGGCTAGTAAATGCAATGTCGTATACTGGACTGAATCATGCAACAAAAAAAAAAAGGTATTAGTGGAAAACTGGTGAAATCAAGATAAAGCCTGTAGTTCAGTTAAAAACATATGGACACACTGGGAAGCCGATGTGGCTCAAGTGGTTGGGCTCCTGTCTACCATATGGGAGGCCCTGGGTTTGGTTCCCGGGGCCTTCTGGTGAGGGCAAGCTGGCCCATACCCGCGAAAAGCTGCTGGCCCGTGCCCGTGGAGAGCTGGCACAGCAAGATGACACAACAAAGGGAGACAAGCAGACACAGAGGAAACGTGCAGCAAATGGACACAGAAAGCAGACAGCAAGCACAAGCGACAAGGGGGGCAATAAATACATAAAAACTTTTTAAAATCTTAAAAAAAAAACACATATGGACACTAAACTGCAAATACATGACCCAGGAATACAGGAATGGTGGCATTTCCCTCTAATAACCAGAGATGATAACTGCCAGAAACAAGAATGTGCAGTCTTTCACACAACCTACCAAAGATTCTGAAGTGAAGACATTGTTGTTTTTCCTGGGTGTGTGCAAAGACTGATTTAAGTCAGCTGGGTACAGAAGGTCCCTAGAGGACATTTATTTGTCGCTTTCTTGATGAGAAGACCCATAGTTTCCTAAACATTAGCCACAATTGGCGTTTCATAGGATGAATCACACTCCAGGGTACAATTTACGGTAATCGCTACAAAGAATATGACTTTGGGTCTCTTTCCCAGGTGCCCTCTGTACATTGTGAATATCTATCTATATTCTTTATTACTCCACTTACTCACATTTACCCATTTTCTCCTTTCCCAATTTTGACGAAGAAATCATTTTTTCCCTATCCCACTCCTCAAGTCTCAATCGGTGCTAGCAGGATTCTGTCCCAGACTAAGTCTGATCTCTGAGGTGACTTCTCCTCTCCCATTAGGCCACTCCAGTCTAGTTTACCAGACAAACTGGACAAAGGAAGTGGATGGGTAATTTTCATACGTTAATTAAAAGTGCTGGCCGTGAAGGTTCAAAGACCACTGCCCAACCGGTTCCATTAGTGTCTTTTCCTGTCCTCCTCTCCCACCCAGTTGCAGCCCTGAACTCTACAGAGCCTGCATCAGCATGTTCACATTTAAATAAGTTGTGCAGACTCTCATACCCCAATTCAGAGTTTAAATGTCCTTTTTTTTTAAATGAGTGCATCAAGAGGCCTCACACGCACCTAGTAAGAGCTGCATAAAAATAAAATAGATAAATGGAGACGAATTCATCAAAGAGATCATTTCTTAATTGCCTTTAATCGAAGAAGGGTACAATTTTTCAGAGTGAAAGGACTATGGATTAGGCAGAATGAATGTCAAATGACCCACATACCTAGACATATACTGGGGAAATTCTATAACTCCAAGCATAAAGAGAAAATCTTAAAAGTTCTTCAAGAGGGAAAAAGCAGATTACTGACAATTAAAAAAAAAAAGAGAGAGAGAGAATCAGATTGGTGTATGACTTAATCAGCAATACTAGATGCTAGAAAACAAACGTGTTTTAGCTTCAAAGTGTTCTAAGGACACAGATGAAATGATCCTGTATATAGAAAATTCTGAAGTATCCATGACAAAGCTACTTGAGCTAATTCATAACTGAGTTCAGCAAAGTGGCAGGATACAAGATCAACATGCAAAAATCAGTAATGTTTTTGTACACTTGTACTGAACAACCTGAGGAGCAAATCAGGGGAAAAATTCCATTTACAATAGCAACAAAAAGACTCAAATACCTAGGAATTAATTTAACCAAAGAAGTACAAGACCGATATGCAGAAAACTACAAAACAATGCTAATAGAAATTAAAAACAACCTAAACAAATGGAAAGACATTCTGTGTTCATGGATTGGAAGAATATCATGCAAATGTCAATCTTACCCAAACTGATTTATAGATTCAATGCAATACCAATCAAAATTCCAACAGCCTACTTTACAGAATTAGAAATGGCAATTACTAAATTCATTTGGAAGGGAAAGTGCACCCAAACAGCCAAAAACATTCTAAAAAAAAAGAGCGACGTGGGAGGAATTTCTCTGCCTGACCTTGAAACACATTACAAAGTTACAGTGGTCAAAACAGCATGGTACTGGCATAAAAATTAGACGTATCAATCAGTGGAATAGAACTGAGATCCAGAAATAAACCCCATCTCTACAGCCAGCTGGTTTTTGCCAAACCTACCAAGTCCATGTTAATGGGACAAAACACTCTCTTCAACAAATGGTGCTGGGAGAACTGGATATCTATAATCAAAAGAATGAAAGAGGATCCCTCTCACTCCCTATACAGTCAATTCCAAATGAATCAAAGACCTAAATATGAAAGGCAGGACCATAAAACTACTAGAAGAAACTGTAGGGAAACATCTTCAAGACCTTGTAGTAGGTGGTGGTTTCTTGCACATTACACCTGAAGAATGCGCAAAAGAAAAAAATAGATAAACTGGACCTCCTCAAAATTAAACACTTTTGCACCTCACAGGACTTTGTCAAAAGGGTGAAAAGACGGCTGACTCAATGGGAAAAAATACTTGGAAATCACATATCTGATAAAGGTTTAATATCCAGGATATATAGAGATGTTACAACTCAACAATAAAAAGAAAAACCCAATTAAAAAACGGGCAAAAGACTTGAATAGACATTTCACCAAAGAAGAAATGCAAATGGCAAAAAACATGAAAAAATGCTGAACATCACTAATGATCAGGGAAATGCAAATCAAAACTATAATGAGGTATCTGTGCACACCTATCAGAATGGCAACTATTAAAAATACAGAGAACTACAAGTGTTGGAGAGGATGTAGAGAGATAGGAACACTTATGCACTGTTGGTGGGAAGGCAGAATGGTACAGCCACTGTGGAGGATGGTTTGGCAGTTCTAAAGAAATTGTTTATGGACTTGCCATGTGACCCTGCAATACCACTATGGGTATATACCTAGACACGAACAGACATCTGCATACTGATGTTCATAGCAACATTATTCACTATTGCCAAAAGCTGGAAACAACCAAGGTGTCCATCAACAGATGAATGGATAAACAAAGTGTGGTGTATTCACACGATGGAATATTATGCATCTGTAAGAAGAAATGAAGTCATAAAACACGACAACATGGATGAACTTGGAAGTCGTTATGTTGAGCGAAGCAAGCCAGATACAAAAAGACAAATACTGTATGATTACATTACTATGAACCAAATACATTGTGTAACATATTGTATGATTTAAAAAAAAACTTATATGTATCCAGTACATTTAGTTGAGAAATGTATGTTTTAGTTCAACTGTGTTTTTTCTTTTTCAATAATTGTTTATATTTCCAATTATTAAATGTACAAAATAAAGCTAAAAATTTTTTTAAAGAAGTTTTTTTTTTTTTTAAAGATTTATTTATTTATTTATCCCCCCCCTTGCTGCTTGTGCTTGCTGTGTCCACTCGCTGTGTGTCTTCTCCGTGTCTGCTTATCTTCCCCTTGCTGTGAGGTCCCGCTGCAT